>JAODLL010002906.1:0-35245 GCA_026546735.1 Forbesichthys agassizii | reverse complement strand
ATACCCCAGACCCCCAAGGATGTGGCACCAGGAGCGCATCACCGAACACAGACACTGTGCAGGTGACTAAATGGACCTGCTTGTGTGAAACTGGAATTATCATGCCAAAAAACACCATATTCGGAGTTTACAAGGCGTGAAGGGGAGATGCGCAGAATAACAGAGAATAATAAAAAGAGGCAGAGAAAGAGAGACAAGACCGAATACATAGCCAAAGGAAAAACAATGACCCTATTTCTGTCATCTGATGGTGATGGTCCTTCTGGCTCAGGGCTGGAGACTAGAGAGGAGAGGACGTCTAGGCCTGGATTCCACAGTGCTTCACTGCAGCACTATGCTGCTACTTGAGACTAGTATCCATACTACATCGTTAAATCTATGTCGGCAATGCTTTCAGTGTAAAACATGCCTCCATGATGCTTGATAGCATTCACACCACACACACCATCAATATACAGCCACAATCTAAAACAATCTAAATGCAAACACACATTTCTCATGTATGCATTACTTAATCCCTCCTGCTTTCTCTTTTGGTGTTTACATTCCTGTAAAAATCACTAGAGGAGATGCGGGGGAGGGAAGAAGGGGAGGAGAAGCAGAGGGAGACATGGGAGAGTATAGGAGGAGGAGGAAGTCATTTCCGCTATGTTGGGGAGGTCTGTGAAGGGTCAAATAAACATCCATTCACATAGTGTGGATGCAGCATGGTCACATCATGCTGAGCCTGTGCATACATGGCCCTCTGATGCTTAGCCTCTGAAGATGCTAGCTTCAGTTTAATTCGCTGTGAGAATCAGTCTGGAAAGGAATAATTTTAAATGTGTCCGAGTAGCAACTGGACTTTTCAATCAGCGTTGTGTCGCAAAATGAAAAGATCGTTCATCCAATCAACTGCCAAGTATTTTTTGAATGTAGACCTGCCATTCACAAACAGTTTCAATGTAGGCTATGGCTTAAGGCCATTCAAGTTGTTGATGATATGGGGCCTGGAGGTGTACAGTATGTGTGGGTGCATGTCAGCTAATTTGTTTGTTTTGTGTCTGTGCAACCCCTTTGGTGATGTCTCCTGTTCTATTGGGTACAGACCACTCTGAACTGGCAATTGGTAGCAGCAGGTTTTATTCCTGTATTTATAACAAAGGACAACGATATCTAATGTCATCTCTTGTGGACAATCAACACTACATTCTGATAGAAAATCCGCCATTGCTTTTAGGATTTACAACAAATTAGATCTATACTCTGTACACATTTTTACAGTGATCATGTGGATATAATCTCAAAGAAAATGAAACTGTCCTCAACATATAATTCTACATCTTTACACTGGACTGTTACCGTTTTCTGTATTTATAGTAATTATGTAATTTAGAAAAATAAAACATGCATAGAATTTAGCACACACGGTAGAGCAACATACCTTTATGTATTTATGACAAAGGACAACGATATCTAATGTAATTTCTTGTCAACAATCAATACATTCTGAAAAGACTTATGCACATTCGTTTTGCTAGCGATACCGTATATGGAAATTCTTACTAACATCAAAACATGTAATAAACGGATAACTGAATGAAAATATAACAGATTGAATCTATGACAAATAAAATCCATACAAATAGAGCCAGCTAAACATTTGTGTTGTAAATTATAACGTTTAAAGAAACACAAATGTTTATTTATTTATGTATTTTATAATTTATAATAGTATTTTGTCCACGGACATTTACCGACACGTTACCTGATAGAAAATCCTCCATTGCATTGAATTTCCCATAATCCATTGATTACTATACTACTACAAAATACAGATACACCTTTCCAACAGCAGGTGGCATAGCTGTCCCATTTAGCGGGATTTAACATGAGCCTTTACAACCCTGTTACATCTGCACATCATTAATGATATAGTTTAGAAATCCAAGTTCCTATCGGCGTATGCTGTCAGTCAAGTCAGTGCGACTCTCATAGAAACATACTGACCGGTGTTACGTAACTTTAAATTAATAAAACAGACACCAATGTATAATACATTTTCCTGCTGTGGATATTCCCTGTTGGTCATATTTTCGCAGGTGCAGTTTTGGGTTGGGAGCGCGCATAGCTGCTCCTCCGCGCTGGCGCGCTCTATCTCGCACCTCCCACATCTCAATTTATTTTAGAATACTTGCTTTAGCCTTTCTTCTGTTAAAAGTGTAAGCGCTCCTCTTATCGGGCGCATAAGTATTGCCCACTTCAGGATAGCAACTGTGACAAGACTGAACGGACAGTCAGTGTAGCATATATGCTTTGCAGCGCAAACACAAGGTTTCAAAAACTTTTAGTGGCACACCGGCAAAGTGGATACAACGTTGGGATTAAAGGTGCCGGTGCACATTTCAGCGAACTAGGTTTTACTTAACAAGGTGAGTTACGTTTCTTACTATTTATTGTGGAACTTACTCAATGGAAAAACTTTAATTCGAAACCACAGCCTGCTTTTCGTATATTGTAATAACGTAACGTAGCAGTGCGTACAATCAGTACCGTGTCTTGTTCGTGCAAAACATTTAACGTTACTCGTTTGTGAGAACATTTTTGCGCGTTTAATTAGAACATTCAATGTGCATTCAATTGTAAAGTTTTGAAAGTGTGTTCAACCTACATTTCAATGCCATCCTTGTCAGTAATTGTTTTTGTGAGCGTGTCTTTGCATTCCAATCCGTACTCCGCGTATGGGTCAGGATCTTGATTTTAGGTCATAATCTCCAGGGCAAACACGGTAAGAGATGCATAGAACCCGATTGTGAGTGCTTCCAGACAGGCAACACATGGACATTGGATTAGGTTTTTAATCACTGCTGTTGCTTTATCCAGTTTCTGTCAGTTTCTGTCAGTTGTATCAGATAAGTCGTTATCTCACCTCATCTCAGTAGGTGGTGTGGCATGCCATCTATTTTGTACTGCTATCTAAAACGCTTCATAATTAATATAGTTTAATGATTTTTGTTAAATGTAACGTAGTTAACATATATAGACAAGCATATTGTCGGGATATTTATAGACAAACTGAAGTGGGCTATTTTCTAAAATACAAAATTTACTGAATTTACCGGTGCCTTCATAAAAAAATGTGCCGAATCTAAATAAAAATACTTGTATGCAAAGAACAAGGCCTGGAATATGATTGTGAGCAAGGGATGGTAGGAGAGGCAATATGAGAATTTGAAAAAAGAGAGAAAGGCAAACATTCCTTGGTTCTGCAGATATTTAATTAAAGATTTTGTGATGCTCCAGACACAAGGCCTATAGGTGAAGGCTTAACCCCAAGTACCCCCATTTTTTTGTTCCATTTTGGACTAATCCCAGGGGTCAGCTAATAAGTGTTCAGGTCATACCACCATGACAACAAAATAGGGGGAGTTCTGCAATCAAGAGAGTTCAATCCCATAAAGTAAATTCAGAGGCACATGGTGAATTGGTGTGTGTGTGTGTGTGTGTGTGTGTGTGTGTTTGTGTGCGCACGCGCGTGTGTGGGTATGTATGTTTGTTTGGTTGCTATCAATTACACAAGCTAACTATAGCACTTAACTGTGCCCTTTGGTTCTCAGGTGTGACCACAAACACAAACACACACTCTTTCAGTTAAGATGGAAAGCTTGTATTATATAAGTATAGTAGTCTTGAATTTCATTTAATTGTTTATTTCAAATTATACAACAGTTAGTTCCAACCAAGTGATCTGATTGAACGAGAGTCATTCCATGAGTGGCAATATTTCAGTCAAATGCACTGGGACTTTTAACTATGTGTCACTCCACATTTACCAGTGTAATCCCAATAACAGTTGTTAATTCAAAAAACAACACACTTCTGAAGTTGTTCAAGCTGTTCAAGTGACTCAACAGATTTTACTTAACTGGCAGCGTGATAAATGGAAACAGGCAGATATAGGTGACTATGATACAAACGTGGATGTATTGTATTATAGTATAGTATAGTATGTATTATTGATGTGTATGTACCGCTGACCTGCGGTAACGTGAAGACTTATGTAACATGTGTATGTAAGCTAACGTGATGTTTGTGTTTTGATTGGTAACAGCCCAGCCACGTAGTTGTGGACACAGAACCAGAGACTGTTGATAGAAGTTTAGGACTATGGTTGACTATGACTGTTTGTGTTGGCGGAGCCAAATTAATCATTAAACAAACAAACAAATAATTTTCTGTTGGCACTTTTACCATTATTTACAAATAAAATGTGTGTGTCGAACTGAGGTATAAAAGCAATAACACACTCAAGGTCATGCGCTAGACTAAATATCCGCACGGCTGTGGTACAAGGTCAGAGGCCGAGTGCCAAAGATAATCATAGGCCTGCATAAGAATGACAGAATATGAAAGATTTAAAGGTATAGTCACTGCAAGCTAAATGTAAGATAATAAACTTGTTGTCAAATTCAACAAATATCTCCTGGCATTTCGCTAGAGTTTACCGTTCTCTGTGCGTGTTGACAACTTAATCCGATACTTTTACACAGCCCTGGCTCCATATGTAGTAACAGAAACAAACACCGCTAGATATCAGCAAAGCCGTAGCACTATGCATTTAGACGTGTGAGGTGTCGCTGCGGAAGACCGCGGAGCAATACTGTTTTGATTTGAGCTCAAAGTTAGCAAGAATGACTGACTCTGCCTTTAACCCCAAAGTTTACAGGGACACATTTTCTCCTCCCTAATAGCCACTGCGTTTGAGCTGTACAAATGTAACACATGTTCACTTGTTATAACAGAGTTATAGTTTTTTATAATATATATTTTTTCTGGTTCCAGCCTGTTTCTGCCCCATTATCCTTTTCTAATGCCCAGAAAACTGAACTCTAAAGAACACTAATGTAAGATAACATATTCATGTTTTTGTATATGTTTCTGTATTATAATTGAGCTACAATTGAGACATTGTTTGCTGCATAAATGGATCACTATGTATTTTCCGCATAACATTAACAGGATTCCAATCCAAGCCTTGCTTCATGCTATGACTTAATATGTCCACTTCAGAGTAACCTATATTTTCTAATTAGATGTTAACCCCCATGGTGAAAGGTTTACGGGTCACCACACCCCACACCCTTTGTTGCCCAGTATGTCCTTACCCCGCCTCATCTGAATGTGTAGTGTAAACACATTTGTTAGAATAGTAAAAAGCATGTATATAGTTAGTAACATTCCTCTCTGGTACCAGGAGGAGATGATGCTTTTAGCAGGGGTGTCCCCATGAATTAACATAGTGGAATCTGATTGGCCAAGTCTTGCCTATCATTGAGTGATCGTCGAATCATGTTTACTACTGGAACCATAGTATTTATAATGGGGGAAGGGGGTCTCTTGCTGACTTGTTAAAAACAGGTTCACCCTCCAGCCAGTGTCATGTGACCAGTGACACTGGCTCTAATCTGGAGTTAATTCCCGCAGGCCCCAGGGGCTGCCCACTGCTCCCTTGAGGGATGGGTTAAATGCAGAGGATGAATTTTGCACCATGTGACAATAAACGCACCTTTACCTTTACAGACATGTAGTATATCAAATTGTTCTTTCTGACCTGAAACAGGGTGTTCTCAGAAAAGAGGTGTACATATTTGTTTTATATGATCCATTTGTGAGACCCCCTATGTCTACTGGTACATAACAAAACACAAAACCTTCCAAAACTATTCAGTATTCACTAACCGAGGACTGCATTGTGTTCAATATGAGTGCGTGTGTGTGTGTTGGATTAGGTGGACCTTCCCAACATTCAAGCCTGTTTCACCGAGCCACATTCTCTTTCTGAAGCCCGCACTGCACCTCCTCTTCTCCTGCTCTCTCTCTCTACCTCTCTCTCTCTCTCACTCACTCACACACACACACACTCACATGCGCGCGCACACACACACAGCAGCCCACGTTTCGACTTGTGCTCTCTTGTTGAACTTCAAGGCACAGCAGGTGATGAGAGAAGGTGTGTGGTTTGCAGAAACATCCAACCCTATAGGTTACAATGGACGTGTGCACTGAATTCCTTCCTCGTGTTTTGCGTATTATCTGTCTCAGGATGGCTGACAGATCTTGTAGCGCTGCTCGCCCCGAGCGCAACTTTAGGTGAATGTATGCATGTACATGAGCGTTTCATTGTCTGGGGGGTGGGGGGTGGAGGGGTGGAGGGGTGGGGTTATATTTGTATAACACACTAATCTCGTGTCCCTCCCTATGTTGTGCCACAGATGCGATCCTCCCTTTGGTGTGTGTGTCTGTGCACTTGCATTGCATGTTGTGGGTGTGCCAAGGTGTGTCGCAGGTAGGGACATCTTAAATACTGTAGTGTCACTGGCCCATTTGGCCCAGCTGTGGCCCATGTTCTGCCCTCAGCTGTGCGTTTGACACGCTTTCCACTTAGCTTTGTGGATGCCAGCAAGCGGAGCAAGACAACACTATATTACTACACTGTAGATTTACAGTGATGCCTCGATAAATAATAAGTAACACAAACAAAATGCATGGGTGTGACTAGGGTGACTGGTGATGTGTGTGCGCGTGTGTGCGTGTCGGCATGTGTGAGTGCATGAGCACGCATGTGTGTGTGCGTGTGCACGCATGTGTGTGTGTGCATGTAGGCATGTGTGAGTGCGTGTGCACGCATGTGTGTGCGTGTAGGCATGTGTGAGTGCATGTGCGCGTGTTGGTATGTGTGAGTGCATGAGCACGCGTGTGTGTGCGTGTAGGCATGTGTGAGTGCGTGTGTGCGTGTTGACATGTGTGAGTGCGTGTGTGCGTGTTGACATGTGTGAGTGCATGTGCACGCATGTGTGTGTGCGTGTAGGCATGTGTGAGTGCATGTGCGTGTGTTGGTATGTGTGAGTGCATGAGCACGCATGTGTGTGTGCGTGTGAGTGCATGTGTGTGTGTGTAGGCATGTGTGAGTGCGTGTGTGCGCGTGTTGGTATGTGTGAGTGCGTGTGTGCGTGTGTGTACATGTATGTGCAGTATGTGGCTACTGATGACACAATCTCAATAACATCCCCGTTTCGGATCTTGGTCTTGTGTTCACACACGCACACACACACACACACACACACACAGGTCTGTACCTGTACCTCATCCATGTTCAGGGCATCCCCACCTTGGAAGACCATGTCCATCTTTTGGCCCCACTGCCGACCCCCGGGATGACCCCAGGCAGCCCCCGGCTCTTTCCTGCCAGAACACAAATGTATCTTTTGTGTCTTTATACTTTAGAGGCTGTTCATAATATATATATTTTTTAATTTAAGTTAAGTTAGTCGTTTAAGAGATTTACCCGTTCATTTATCCCCGACTGGTCTTTAATTCATCGAGCCACAGAAAACCAGGTCCTGGTACGATAGCTTTTGAGCCAGGGGTGGGCAATCCCGGTCCTGGAGGGCCGCTGTCCTGCATGTTTTATATGTCTCCCTGCTCCAACACACCTGATTCAATTAATGGGTCGTTATCAGGCTTCTGCAGAGATTGATAATGACCAATTCATTGAATCAGGTGTGTTGGAGCAGGGAGACATATAAAACATACAGGCCAGCGGCCCTCCAGGACCGGGATTGCCCACCCCTGTTCTGAGCTATAGTAGCCTACTAGCCTACTAGCTATAGCCGCCTGTCCTGGCGTTGAACCGCAGAGGCTGCGTGCTTTGTCTGCCTGGACTTCACCTGCGGTAATTAGGCACGGCAACATAGCCTACATCAGAGGTCATCGGAGGATCGGTGTTGACGGTCGTGTCCCTCTGCCATCTGCAGCTTCTAATTTTTTGTTGTGGATTGGCCCTGTTTCGTCTCCGCTGAGCTGATGCTGTTCTATTTGGGCTCCTGTGGCGCGCCACCCAGCTCTGTTTGTCCACCCTGGGGGCTGGGGTCTTTGTCGTCCGGAGTCTATCTCGCCGTTACGCACGGCGGCTCTTCTCGGCGTGTCTTCCCTCGCGGCCCTCGTCTGACGGTCCATGGACATTGCGCGTTTTGCCGGGTCCTTGTTTGCTGTTCCAATTGATGTCCGCTCCCTCTCTGACAATTCCACCCTACACTTTCATGAGTTTATAATAACAACTCACCTTGCTTTGTTTACTTCTTCTAACTGTGTACCACTGGCCGAGAGTGCGGGGTTGGACAAGCTGATGACTGGAAGCCGAATGTAGGCTACCTATCCCTTGTCTTACACTACATTTACACATGCCTTGCTTTTAATTTAAACTCCTTGGCTCTCAACCTCTGATTGTTTTCTATAACTATATTACCCTTCCAATATTACTAAACTCCCCATATTTGACCACAACAATATAATATATAACATAATATATAATATAACATAATCTCTGCTCACTTTACTCTTCACACTTCATATGTATCTTGTATATGTAATATGTTTGCTCCTGTTTTTATTATTTGTCTTTGTATTTGTAATGTAAGATGTCCTTGAGTGTCTTGAAAGGCATCCTTTGTGTCTATGTATGTATGTATTATTATTATTATTATTATTATTATTATTATTATTATTATAACTCGTTCAATGAGACATTACTACAGAAATACAATTTCTGGAATAATGGTTCTAAAATATCATAGTAGATAAAAATGTCTACAATTAGATGATGAAGAAGAGAAGAAAACACTCACCGATTCCAAATGCATAGGTGGATGATTAGCATAGGCTGCCCACTACAGGTACAGGGTAATAGAGCAGGGTTAGTAAACCTGTCAATATATTTTAGTTAAAGCTAATAAGTATGACTCCATGTACCTTATTACTACTAAATTATTTTATGTTTAGCCCATTGCTATTAACATTTAAGTATCATGCTTTAACAAATCTTACATTTTTACAAAACCTTCTGGTAATACTACTGCGATGCGAGTATGTATTCCTTATTTATAGTTCTATGGTGTATTCACGTAACTCCGCCCCGTCTAGTCGGCTGAATGGAAGCCGAATGGAGCAGAACTCAAACAAAAGCAAAACAAAGGCAAAAAAAATCGTAATCGAGGTACAATGTTCAATTAATCATGATTTTGATTTGAAGTCAAATCGTTCAGCCCTAGCTATACCGTACTAAGGTGTAGTACAGAAAATCAAGTATTCTCCAATGTCCGCTACAAAAACTGTGACTGGGCATTTTTTTATCCTCTGCACACTGAATCCACCCTCGGAGAGGATGATGCTCTAGGCATGCCTGTGGTCTTTATAATCACATCATATTTTTCACAGATAAGTGCTTACAGCCACATTAAAGAGACAAGCATCAAAAGATGCACTGGTGGGAGAGGAATATGTGTGTGTGTGTGCGTGTGCGTGTGCATGTGCGTGTGTGTGCGTTCGTGTGTGTGTGTGTAAAAAACGTAAAAATGAAATAAAAATAGCTGAAATGCATACATCTTCAAAAAGTTTGCCCAGACAGGGTAGGGTGTTCATTTGCTGATCAGATGTTTGTGTATTTGCAATGGCGGCCAGCTAGACCAAAACATTCCACCAACACAGACATACCAAGACCACGCCAAGACAAGCAGTCTTAGTCTTAGTCACTCAGCATGGACCAACTGTCCCACTGGTGCGGCCTGGACAGGCCAAACTGCTGGGTGATGTGTCTGCTATTAGCACATTTGGAACATGCTGGAAAAAATACACTTATAATCAAAGAGAACAAGAACGTCTAGCGAATGCAATGAAAACGTACTGTATTTTTATCAAAGGATATACATTTATAGAAATATAACATATAAAGAATAATACGGTAACCAATTTGTTTTACAATTTACAATTAGATAATCATTTTATATTTAGAAGACAGGGTAACTGTATTTAGATACAAAGTGACTTACTGTAACAGTGAGTGCAAAAGTCAAAGTAAGGACTTTTGTTCTGCTTTATATGGAATAAATATTTACCATTTTAGATAAGAGAGGCAATGTACAATCATTGATAAAATTCAACAACTTTTAACCATTTTTTTTCCATGGCTAAACCTATATTGCTTCAGAGACATTGAAACATTCTTTGAATTAAAATCAACATTCATTATCTAGAGTTGAATGCATCCCACGAGGAATAACAAGCCACATTATCTGTAATAATGATTTTAGGTGTAAACTTTGGAACAGCTACAGTAGTTCCAATTTCCAAGTCATACAAAAGGCAGCCATTTTTTGTACTGTTTATATTAGTACATTATTAATAAACAAGAACCAGAAAGGTTGAGTATGCTTTTGCATCTACTGTAAAACAAATTACAACTTAAACCCATCATATAATAGGGGCATGTCACCATGATGGTGTGCATATTCATGTTCACATAATGCTTTCAGAATTTTATGTTAAGCTAGAACTACACCAAGGCATGGAATAGTGACTGCAATTCATATGGCGAAAGCCTAATTCGTTTTTTGGTCGTCACGATTGTAAGCGTTCCACACATGGGCGCATGCTCGAGCGAGGATTCTTTTTCATATACCTTCTGAGTTTTTGTAGTTCTAGATTTAGAAGCCTCACCATTGTGTGTGAAGGTAACTACATATCAGGGATAAAGTCTATTGAACATATTGCTCCACAGCTATATTACTTTGTGCATGTAGTCTGGCCTCGCTCCATTGGGAAGTGGTAACAGTCGTATAATAATAATAATAATAATAAACCATTTACCAGCATTAACCTGGCATTAACGTAGCCTCCTATCTCAGGTTAATTTTGAAACTATTGAACTACTAACTTTTATATCCCCAATAACGACACTTCACGTTCTGTAAATGTAATTAATAAATAGTTTATTGTCATCCAATTCCTCCCCCATGCTTGTGCTGACATTCATAGAACTATATAAATAACACATTGCTTATGTAGAGAGGGGCAACCTCGCCCTCTATGAACCACAGTGTGCAGAGGAGATTAACTCAGAATTTGATACACTGAGTTCAAATAAACATAATATAGTCTACAGCGTTTTGCTGTAATTTATGATAGTTTACGAACGCGACCATAACCCATTGACTGCATTGACTGCATAATGTGACTAGACCGTGGCAATCATGGTGATGAGAAACATGTGTGGTTTATTTAAGATAACCTATCTGAAATATTGGATATTCTAGGAACTTGCCAGACATAAACAAAATACAAAAGAAGGTAGGACATTTAATAGAATATTTTGATAGTCTTAAACTATGTCCCTGGTTAAGATGTATGTCCAGAACATGTGTTTTGCAGGTAGCTAAATAGCGCAATTTGTTTACTTTTCAGCAGTAGCACGGGTGAAGCACCACGCCAAATACAACTTGCAGGATGGCAGGTTAAACTTAATCAAACATAAGACTCAGTACGAATCTGCCTCACCAATATTTCGCAGATCACGAGCTGCTACTCCGTGCTCTCAGAGCTCACTCCACACACACACGCATGCACACACGGAGGTCAGCGAGGGAAAGCGGTGGAGAGTTGAGTTGGAGAGCTGCTGAAAACTACACACGTTACTGGAAGTGCAATAAAAGCCTCGCCAGTAAAAAGACAACAAGAGTAATCCACGCAAAACAGACTCCAAATGACGAAAATGATTGCAGTAAAGAGTGTAATTTATTTACGATATAAATGATAAAGCATAATTTAAGATGGTAAAGGTTATTCTATCATCATGCGTTATATATATATATATATATATCGTTTTATCACACAGCCCGAGTTGGAGTTAGGCTAATATTCAGTATTCAGTGTTACAATAAATACTCCACTCTCACACAAACACGACCAGGTCCCCTCACCTCTCCAAACATCCCTCTGGGTGTTTTTCAAAGCCTAGGCTCCAGCAGAGCATGTCAAGGCCATTCTGTCTTCTCATCAGCGCCTGGTTCCTCTGGGTCCAGTTACACCCAGCCTTGTTGTATCTTGTTGGTCTGCAACGATCCCACGGTTGAACTGGAGGCAATTTAGGTTCACAACACACATACATTATTATACAGTATTGTACACCTGCATGGGAGTTTAGATTTGAAAAAGTAAAGCGTTAACGTGACCTATGACCCTTATTGACTGTTGTGCTATGAAGGACTCCCTTGTGGAATTATTAAACCTCCTCCCTGCGCTGTTGAGAGAAATTCTCTGGGCAATGACGACATTACAGTTGCCCCTTAAAGTTTTCTAAATGTGTATGAGCCTTTGTTTTGAGGCTGCCAGCTAGTCACTGGCATTAACCAGCCAAGCAAACAAACAACCTTGTAATAAGGTTACTTTGTACATTGTCCAAGGTTAGCCATGATCTTTGCTAATAAAGTCAAATTAGCGTGACGGCCTGTATGTGTGTGTGTGTGTTTGCGCTCTGATCCCCAGTTAAGTAAACAGATAAGGCACAGTGCAAACACATCGGTTTACTCTGTTGCATCCTCACCCATGTCTTTGTTCTCTTGTATTCACGCTCGTTCTTACGTTCAGACTAACGCACACACACACACACACACACACACACACATACTTAAAACGAATACACTGTTCTCTTTTATTCATTCATATACGTTATATGTGTGTGTATGTGTGTGTGTGTGTACAGTACCGTATATGTGTTAGAGAGTACCGGCAGCAAGATGTACTGCTGGCCGTATTAACTCTCTAACACATATATGTGTAAGGTAATGTTTGATATATATTAAACAAATGTGTGTTTTGTTTTGGCTATGTATTAGCATAACAGCTAAATGATATATATTAGCAGTTAACAATTGCTACCATTACAACTAGACATAATAATAATAATAATAATAATAATAATAATAATCTTGATTTATGTAGCACTTTTCTTACAAAATTGCAGTTCAAAGAAAGGGTATACATGTACACTAGTTGTGCTTCCCATAAACAAATACAGAATTACAGCAAATAACATTTATAAAAAAGGTTAAAGGTATCAGATAATAAAATAAATTAAAGAAACATTTTAACAGGTGCATAAAGGAATACAATAAAGATACATAACATGATACTGAAATTAAATATGTTAATAAAAATGGTTAAAGGAATCAGGTGAAAGAAATATAACAGAAATGAAAACCTTATCCATTTTGTTGCATTGAAGATGGCTCCAATGCATCTGTAGTCCGAGGTACCGCTGGATTAGATTGACCGCGTTGTGTGAATCTTCTTATCAGCACACCTGGATCTGATTGCCAGAAAGGGAATGTATGTCCATTATCCTATACTGTATATGCTGCAAGTATATTATGCCTATATACTTTAACATTTAACTACAGGTCAGACTGTCACCCGAGTCCAGTTCACACTACACGAGGCTGTATCCACTCAACAATATACAATATACAGCTGGGGTTACCTGCCATGAAGAAGACACTACTGGGCAAGAGGGCTACAGGTGACTGTGAAGCCCCTAACCCGGTTATCTGGGCCTATGGAGAGGCATGGGGAATGGGGGCATGGAGGGGCCGATAAGAAGGTGAATCTTTTAGTAAAATGAGAGATGCAAAGTAAAAATTAGATGGGCAACCTAGAACATTAAACAATCGTACGCGTTTCCTGGGTGTTCAACCAACGGCCTTACACAAGGAACTACAAAAGTGCTACAGATTCAATGTGTCACAGGAACATATGCATTGTTACTGCTCAGGATAGAAGAAAATGCACAAGTATGTAAGATAAGATGCAGTGCACCAAAACTGTTTGTTACACACAGCCATCTGGGAAGCCATCCATTTAAACAGTTGGGGCAGGCACTTTCAAAACAATACTTGGCAGTTGATTGGATGAACCATGTCCTTCACGGCATAACTTTCAAAAGCGAAAAGCTTTTTTTTAATACAGTTCTTTGCTCTTTCAATTATGAAACACTATAGTTCAGGTAAAACCTCTTTAGGTACTGTGCAGCCATAGTTGTTTTCGAGTCGCTTTCGTTGACCTAACACCTAAACAATGTCCATTGCTACCAGTACGATGCTGATTGCTCAACACCATGGTGTTGATGGTGCTGATTCTCATGGCAAAATCAAATCGAAGCGCTCAAAATCAGGATGGTCTCTCGAGGACAACTGAGCAAAGACCATACCATTGCCTTTAGAAATACATTCAGTTATGGCCAGCTTAAGCAATTACAATAAATGCTGGTAGAATTTCCTGAGCTAGAGAGTGAGTTTATCAGAAGGTTTGTGGAGACCATACTGTTGTGTTTTTAGGCACATGATAGGGAGTAGAGCTGCTAGCGTTCCTGTCACCGCTAGGTGATACTTTTATGTAAGTTGATCAACATGTAGCAGTTGAACACCGTTTAAAACTGGTCGCTCCATGTGTCACTCAATTTTTAGGTGTGTGCCCTTCTAGTCATGAGTCAGTGCCGACCAAAACATACACATGCACGCGCGCACGCGCGCACGGTTTCAATTCAACTATTAGTTAGTGTGGGTTTCAGTCTCTCTCTGAATGTATAATAATAAGTCTGACTGTCTAAATGTGTGTGAGCGATAACATTTATCTTCCTTAACACACACACACACACACACACGCATACTGTAACCTTAAGGCATTGTAGGAAATACTACTCTAATATACAGTACTTCAGGTAAAATATTTTTTGTATCTACAAAGTGCGTTACTTCAAATAAGATGATGTTTTTGAGTTAACAAACAGATCTGGTTTCTAGCTTTGATCATTCCTCATCTTTCAGTATTTCCTACAGCCATGGCAACACAAGCCAAGTGCGAAAAGCACCAGCAGAACACTGCAACACTCCTCTGCATATTCTTCATAACTGCTACATGACCCATTCCAAGCATTCATTTCTACAATTATAGTTAGGACTGCTGCTGTTTGTTAAAACTTTGTATGGTTTTGATCGTGCTACAAATTATTTGATATATTAGCATGTAACATTGAGCCTGACTCCGCCTTTAAAGTGTAACTGCACCCCAGCTCTGAGCCTGACTCCGCCCACTACAACTCAGAAAAATGCGTCACGGAGCCGAGTGAGGGGAGGGGAGGGGCTGAGAGGGGGACCCATATCAACATTACCTTAACATTTGAATTTTATGACATTGGAGCATACTGAGTGTGCCGATGAAAACCAGCCAGGTCCTGGGGTTTTAATCTAATTATAGGATAGATGGAAGGACAAGGGAAGGTGTAAAAGGCTCGGGAACATTCTAGTTCTTAAGGGTATTAGTGCCAGTAGCAGTAGTCTGTGACTGTCCATAAACCTGACAGCCATGCGTAGAAGGCCGTGGGCAAATGCTTTCAACCCAACAAAGAATAAGAACCAGTGGCGAGGTGATAGATGTCACAAAGAATGAAGAGCAGACAAAAGAATAGTCAAGTAGGGTGGTTGCATTGAAGAACATTTAAGAGAGGTGACTCAAATCAGATTCTTCAAATGCTGCATGCAGCTTAGAACTGTTGGATGGCACTGGAATATTGTGTGTGTGTGTCCAATTTCTATTTGGCATTTTCATACTTTTTAATTATGAATTGTCCTACCTTAACTTGATTTTGGCATTCAATCAGTTCTTTACACTCCATTGGCTTGTAAGCAGCTACTGTACACTGCCAAATGCGTTACAGAACGGTGCGACCTGTTTTTAACGACCAAATGAAGTTTCATCATCTTCTTTTATTTGTTTAATACAAGGGATTAATTCAGTGTGGCCATGGCGGTTTAATCTATGACAGTGTATTTAGGGCCATTTGTATAATACGAATGCTGTGCCTTTTTATTGTACCCATTAGACAGACACACCTATAAAACACGAGACGCATCATATGGAGTCTCCGTTCATCCCAACCACCACTCTGGTCATAGAGGTCCCGTTTCCTCCAATCCTCCTCTCCATGTAGTCTCTGCATCTCCGTGTCCCTTCAGCAATCCACCTTTCAATGTTAAACCCCGCCCCCTCCCAGAGTTTATTTTGAGGCCGGGGAAAAAGGGAGAAGGATGGTATATTTTGTCATTTGATCCAGGTGCGCGAGTCACACGTAGCTTGTGTTAGACAGGCCTCTGACATGCCTTGTTACTGCACACCAGGCCTGCATAACATGAACACCATAACACACTGCCTGGAAAGAACATGCGCTGACTTGATTGGCTATTTGAGTCAATAGATCAGAGATGATTGGTTACAGTGAATCCAAAAATCCAAAAGTCTTTTGGCAGAATTAAAATGGATATGATTGATTTTGGTTGTCAGCTGTTTATAATATTGTGTGTGTAGAGAGTTTAACACTTTCAGTGTGTTAATGCTGTTTGTGTGTTTGGTGAGCGTTAAATGTCAGCGTTTGTATACTGAAGTCGCCACTCATGATATTATGCGTATGAGTTTCTCCGTGAGTCTGTTTGTTTCTGTGTTGTACTTGTCACCTCCGCTACACGATACAGGCCCTGGGGAGTAGGTCTGGCTGGAGCCCACATGTCAGCCCTGAAGAGTTAGGTTTCTGCTGGAGCGTGTCTGGAGCACGAGTGCTGTTGCCATGGTGGTCACTGTGTGGAATGTGTTGAAGCTGGATGTGCCGCAGGTTCAAGGGAGTACAGGTCAAGACAAATGTAGTGTATAGTGTTTGCAGGGCTTAGGTGCACTGAATGCAATGTTGTGTCATTTAATAATATACCCTTTTACAGTGTTGTAAGCTTAGTCGTTCACTGTGTTTTTTGTTTCAAGGTTCAACACCTCTTAACACACACAAGTATTTAAAGGCAGGGTCAGTCATTCTCGAGAACGCTTGCTAAATTCAAGTTCAAATCTAAAGAATATTCCTCCGCTCACTCCGCGGTGCCGCCCCACACATCAAAATGCATTGTAAAGCAAAGGGTAATACTACGGCTTTGCTGATGTGAGCCACTTTGTTTATGGTGGTATTACGGAGTCCATCCACTATGAGTACCAATGGATAGGCCTACCTTGTCCACTGGCATCATGACGCCAGTGTCCTCTTTTTTGAAAACAAAATAATGGTCACCTGACCTTTAAGACCTTTTATGTGGAATATTAAACTTTGGGCAGTTTCAGAGGAAAACAGGGGTATTGTGGTTATTCCTATTGCATATGGTTTACAGAACATGTATGTTCAGTGGCTTTATGCAATCTGTAACACAATAAAGGAGCACAATGTGACTCTACTTTTCATAAGGAGAATTTATGTAGTTCTAGTAGTTTCTGTCACAGTTAAAAAAAGAATGACTGCAATGAATTGTGGGTAATGGAAACCAGCTGTGTTGTAAATGTAGTGCTGCTGGTACAATGTGTTCATACACGGGAATATAGTGTGCATGCTTTTCAGCCCCTTGCTGTGTGTATAACCGGCATGCTAGCACTTTCACAGCAGCATTTTATCAGCTAGCCTTATCTATGCTGATAGAAATAGCTTAGGAATTTATGCATTATTATTATTAAGATTTTCAACAAAATTAAGTGGCACAAGGTGTGCAGTTTTTCACCTTCTGAAACGGTTTACTTTATCTAAGCAAAACAAATTAATTAGTTATATACATAACTTAAAATTACATTTATTTCTCTGCTGTAAATTTCTCCTTTTTACAACAAGCAGCAGTCAGACTATATATTTCACAGCGCTATAAAAGGAATAACAGTGGCAATGCTTTATCATGCACAGAATGAGCTATTCATTCCTCCCTTCATCATGTTATAACAGTTTTTATTGTCTTTGGAAAGGCAAAGGAAATTGAGAGAGAATGTTTTCTATTTGACACAGTGGGACATATAGCAAGCTCACTGATAGACAGGAAATATGTGCTGTAATGATATTTATTTTTGGTTCAAAATAAATGAAACAGGATATTTGTCTTGCCCTCTCCATTAGCGAACCTATGCAGAATGAATATTGTGAATATTAGAATACCCAAATGTGAGTAAATAACATATGTCTTCCCCCGATTTGGGATATCAAAGACCAGCGTAATTTTTGAAGTTACAGTATTACCGTCAACAGTTTTGTGAATTGCCTTTGGACACTGTAGGGCTGACATGGACAGTATGCACATGTAAGTATGTGTATGTGTATGTATAGCATATGCTGACAAAGGAGATATGTGCATAATAATCTATTAGTATTTACAATAAGACTAAACAATTAGGCCTATTATTGTTTATTTGTTTATTGGGGGGGTATTCTCCTATACAGCACAGCTGTTCTGTAAAAGGTCATTCCAGGGCAGAGAGGTGAATGGACTGTCCCGAATGAATCACACCTGTCATCCAAGCTTTTATGTGTATGGATCTTGACAGAAACGTCACAGCCCAAGCCAAATGGCCTGTGGAAATACAGGAGGGTAAACTACTTGTGCACGATTAGTCATTTCCTCCTTAAGTCAGGTTGTCTGTCTTGCTCTCATACAGTACAGTGTGTTTTTTCATAACTGTCTCTCTCACTCCCTCTCTCTTTATCTTCCAAACAAACACAGACCTTTTAATTCAGACTACAGCATATTCATAACTCCACCTGCTGCCGGTCATTCATATGAGACATAATGCTGCCAGGCGCACTATGTAAAAAAGGCATTACAAAAAGTATTGACATGAATGAGTGTTATTTTAATCCTATTGTACCATGTGACTCTTTCTAGAACTACTTTACTTTGTAAGCGTGCCTTTGTGTGTGACCTGCTGTTACACATAAGGCCTTGTTCAAGCCTTCTATTATAGAAGTAAGGGTAAAAACGTGTTCGTTGGTTTTGTGTGTGCATTTGTAAAATAGTTGACAAAGACACTTTCATTGGTCAAAATAAATGCGTGAACCATTAAGCCTGTCAAATCATGTTGTGGCATTCTCTGTAAAGTTATAGTATCTCCCAAAGCTGTTTTTTTCTTACTGTGCACATTTCCTCTCAGAAGGCTATTCTACCTTCCATTTGCTTTTGATGAAGAGGGGTATTTTGGAGGGAATGCTGTATTGTGTATGACACATTCCACAAACCCATGCTGGCTCTGTTAGACCTTGCTGACTGTCTGTTATGAAGACAGGAGGGAATTAATGCAGGAAAAAGGAGGTATGGAGCCAAAGGTGCACTTTTTGGTTTTAATGAAACATCTATTTTTCTACCAACTTTCACCCCGGGAGTCCGCAGAGCTTTGTAACACAAGTGTTTTGGTGTGCATGCATGTTCATGTGTGCGTGTTTTCGACCACTAGTATACAGTATATGACCAGCGTCACATATTGTATACGGTCAAATCACAGCCTTGCCTCAGTGAAGCAATGCACTCTACATGCTATGTAAAGTGTAGGCAACCTGGACTACTTGGTGGGTCAATCAGATACGCACACCTCAAACAAAACCAGTGCGTCCCTATTTCTGCAGTAATTACTGCCATAATTTACACAGTAAGATAATGGTCTTATCTTGAGAGTAAGAGTGAAATAAGCAAATATTGTCAGATGATGGAACATTCCCAGACAACCGACAGTGAAGAGCTTGAATGTGATATAAAATAAAATATGATATATATATATTAAATATATTTTTGTTAGCTAAGATATTATGGATAAATTGCTGGGCAGAGAATGACATTACACTCCTTCCCTGTGTTGTAATCCGAGCACCTCTGTTGTTCGTTTACATAGGCTGTGGCCCCCAAATAATTTGTTTAGATCTGATGCTGGTGCGCTTAGTGTAACACTAGTGGCAGAAAGACATAGTCACTTTAAAGGTCAAAGTCTGACAAGTCTTGACAAGACACAACAAATATCCATGTTGCATTAGTCTGGCTGTAGACGCAATAATCAGTTGTACTATAGGTCAGAGATAAGTATGAACTGGGTAGGAGAACATATTTAAAATATGTAGCATGTATACTGTACAAAATTTGTCAAAACAATTGCTTTTACGACAGTTTTACTAAATTAGACTCCTCATATTAATTAAACTCCCCAAAATAAAGATGAAATAATAATGTCAACATTAATATTCATCAACCTCATGCTAGATGCCAACTCATAATGCTAGATGCCAACTCATAATGCTAGATGCCAACTCATAATGCTAGATGCCAACTCATAATGCTAGATGCTAGCTCATGCTAGATGCTAGCTCATCTGACTCAACTGTACTGTAGTGTAATGGTGGCCAGATGATAGTCAGTTACTCTAGAACACTCTAGTGACAGATGCTAGAGCCCTAGGTCTTTAGCCTCCCTTGCTAAGGCGTTCGCTCTCTAATCCGTTGGAGCATGGTTTGCATTGCGGGTGGGAAGGACTCTGTCCATACTACCAATAGGGTCATAGCAATGACACATTAAAAAGTGACTTCATAAGGACATTAATTTACATTTACTGCATTTGGCAGTTGTTTTTTAACCTGACATGCCAGAGGAATTGTTGTCACAAGTCCATCTGCGGAGCCGTACATTGAAACTGTTTGTGAATGGCTGTACTTTCAAAACAACACTTGACAGTTGATTGGATGAAGCATCTGGTTGTTTTCACTGTTGGCACACCTAAACCACGCCCGTATAGCTATTAACACGATGATGATTGGAATGTTCAGTTGCTACTCGGACACATTCAAAATGATTCCGAGGCTTTCCAGACTGATTCTCACGGCAAAATTAAACTAAGTGTCGCGAGACCATCAACGTTTTGATCCGACTTACATGTAGTGTAGTATGTTACACGTGTCTTTAGTCTATTGCGGAAGATAGGTAGTGCTTCAGCAGTCCTGACTGTTGCCGGAAGCTCGTTCCACCATCGTGGTGCCAGGACAGAAAACTTTGACGAGCGAGTCTTGAGACCTTGTAGGGGTGGCAGTGCCAGCCGGGCAGCCGAGGTGGCAGAACGAAAATGAATATAGGCCAACACCAGTGACTTGAATTAGAACACAAGCCGCAATGGTGAGCCAGTGAAGTACTTGTTAGCGGGGGGTAACATTACAGGAGTACTTGGATTGGTTGAAAACTAGGTGGGCTGCGGCATTTTGAACATGCTGTAAGGGTCTGGTACACACGGGTAGTCTGCTTTACATCAAGTTGCAGTAGTCCAGGCAGGTCCAGGCGGGTCCAGGCGGGTCCAGGCGGGTAATCACTACAGCTTGGACCGGGAGTTGTGTCACTTCCCTTCAAAGGAACGGCCTTATTCTTCTGATATTGTAGAGTGAAAATGGGATGGCAGCGATGTTTGCTGCGCATGATACAGTAGTTGGTTGTCCAGGATGACTCCAACACTCTTTACGGAAAGAGAGGAGGACAATGTGGTGTTCGCAAAGGGTGATGGACAGGTCAACTTCTCAGGACTATCTTTATATTCATATTAGCTTGTTCCACATCTAGTAAATGTTCTATGCAAATGTATGAGCAATAGCTTTTTTGCCTGTGCTCACCAAACTCCTCTCCTCTCTTTCAGATATTCAAAACTGAAACCACAATGCCAGGCTTCTTCCATCTCCTCCTTCTCCTGTGTCCCGGTTGGGTGTTCTCCAGTGACTGTCCGATGGACTGTTCATGCTCGAGTCCTGATACAATTTTCTGTTCTGGGCGACGTTCCAGTGTTGTACCCCGACAGGTCCCTGTCAACTCCAAAAAACTCTATATCTTCCATAATGGCATCTCTGCTCTGGCCCAGGATGACTTCCCTGGCCTGGGGGAGCTTGACCTTCTGGACCTGAGTCAGAATGAGCTAACAGAGATTCCAGACGGAGTGTTCGAGACACTATCCAAGCTAAAGAACCTTGACCTGTCTTCTAACCACATTACCCACATTACCAAGGATAGTTTCTCTGGCATGGCTCAGTTGGAGAGGCTCTATCTCCATTCCAACCAGATTAAGAGCATTCATTTGGAAGCATTTGACCACTTGAAAAACTTGCTGGAACTCAAGCTGCAGAGTAACCAGCTCAACTCTTTGCCTTCCCTGCGGCTCCCCAAGCTTCTGCTCCTCGACCTCAGCTACAACACCCTTCCAAACCTGGGACACTCAGACTTCCAGACACCCAATTTAGAGGCCCTTAAATTGGCCTCTTTGGGGCTCACCACCATTGACGAGGATCTTATGGCTTCCTTGGAGAACCTCCACGATCTGGATGTCTCTCAGAATCAGCTGTCTGAAGTGCCACAGGCTCTAAAGCAGGGATCCCCGAAGGGGTTGAACAAGCTCAACCTAGCCTCTAACCCTCTAGGGGAGCTTAAGGCACAGGACTTCCAGAAGTTGGTTGGACTCCAAGAGCTGGACCTGAGTGGTTTGAATCTCCAGGGATTCCCCCAAGGTTTCTTCCTTACCTTCCCCAAGCTGGGGCAATTGACAGCAGCTGAGAACCCCTTCAATTGCCAATGCCAACTGGCTTGGTTTCCACTATGGCTTAAGGAGAAAAATATTTTTTTGGGGAGGAATGAAGAAACCCGATGCCACTTCCCCCCAATCAATGCTGGAAAGATGTTGTCAGCATTGGAGCACCAAGCCTTTGAATGTCCTCCGAGCACAACGGTACTGAGTGGCTCTCCCATGCAGAGCACTCCTGTGCCACCACTTCCCACCACTTCTGCAAAAGCCACCCAAGCTAATGACATCCCTTCTCGCCAACCCAGCAAGCAGCCTGATGCATCTAAAACACAACATCAACAGAATCTGCCAGAACCTCCAGTCACTGGAAGCTTCACCATGTGTCCACCAAACATCTGCCTCAATGGTGGTACATGCAGTTTTGCCCCTGAGGGCAAAATGGGCTGCCTGTGTCCCAAAAGAACCTCTGGACTTTACTGTGAGAATTTAGAAGAAGACTCTGAGGCAACAAAGCCTGTGACCACAGTCCCAGTGGTTTCCACAGTGATGACATCTGAACCTGATGCGATTAGCTCACGCCAGGTGACTTCAACATCCATCCTTCTAGATCTACACCGCTTCATTGGGATGAGACCAAACATCCGCGGCATTAAGTTGACCTACCGTAACCTATCAGGACCAGACCGACGTCCGGTGTCCCTCAGTTTGCCGGCCTCTTACCCAGAATACACTCTGCGTGGCCTGCGACCCAACTGTACCTACTCGGTCTGTGCCAGTCCCCTGGGTGAGAGGGTGAATTTCAGGGCTAACAACTCAATTGAAACAGGATCATGTATGGAGGCTCGCACCACAGGTGTCCAGAATACATCCTCAGAACCCAGAGTGGAACCGGAGAGCCAACTGAAAAACACTCTCATCCCAGCAGTGGCAGCTCTCGCCCTTGTGCTGGGGGTATCTGTGGTGGTTGGGGCAGTCATCTGTTTGAGGAGGAGGAAGCGGGCCAAGCCCGACATGGAGCTGGGTTCTGCTGAGCTGGATCCCATAGAAATTGAGGGGGTCAAAGCTTCCCTGGAGAATGGGGGAAACGGTACCCTTAAGCAGCCAGACATCGACCGTTGTCACACGCCCCTTCCACCCCACTCCTCGCAAAAAAATGGGAGCTTGGATTTTGAGGTTCCCTTAATGCAAGGACATTGTCTATCAAATAACAATGTAGCAGCCTTGAAACCATCGTATTGCTAAGGTTTGAAACTGTTCCACAATTTAAAAAATCAATGAGAGTGGGCCATATAATGTCTTCTAAATGTGGAAGAGGTTAATTAAAATCCATTATGTGAAATATCTGGCACTTATATACTGTACATTATTAACAGCACCAAATGGTACTTTATCAAATATATTACACAGTCCTTTGTTTACCAAAAAAAAAAAAAAATGTAACCCTGGACATATGGCATTATATTTTTTTATAATGACAGCCCTTATCCATCACAATACATCATAAAAAATTGATGAATTTGGTTATTCTGTGGACTACGACGGTGGGGAAACATTCCATGATATTAAACTACTATGGCAATTTTCAACAAGGTTATTAGTAGCAGATTGAAACAGAAGTGCCTTTTTGCATTGACATTGCCAAGGATTTTTGTGAAAGAACTCACTTCTAATTTGTGTTGCATTTGTGATGGATTTTGGAGATACAGATATGGTGTGTGTCCCGGAATATAGGTAACATGAGTGAATCAAATGACTGTGTTTGAGAGTGTTACAATATTGATGGGAACTCATCTGGGTTTCATCTAGTGGTACGAGTTGATCCCAAATTGCCCATAAGAATGGTGTTCACTCTGTTGTTTAAATTTGAATTTGAAAAAAGTCTGATGATAATGATTGGATTTGGCTTTAAATCTGTTACAAATCAACAGGTTGTTGACTGTCAAGACATTAGTGAGTGGAGATTTTACTTGGGGAACACCAAAACAGGACATTTCTTGATTCAGTTCCCCCAGATGTATTCTTTTCCTCTCCACAAATGCCAAACTGCTGTCTCCATGGGAGATAGATTTGCTGTGAAACACAAATATACTAAATGAAGAGAATACCTGAGAATGGACTCTGGCCTGCATAGTTCTGTGCTGCGATACTATGTGAAGGCTGTAATGTTGCTATCTGAATGCGTGCAAGCAGTTTGTTTGTATATTTTTTATTTTCTATTTGTATGCATTTTCTTCAATGTTGCTGTCATTGATATCATCGTAGATATGTTGTATATTGTCCTCACTTGAAAAAGTATTGTTTCATGTTGTTTTTGGATTATAATTTGCTGTGCATTTTGGCCAATTAGCAAGATCACTGATCTGTCTGTATAAGCTTGGTTTCTTATGCAGCCACCTTTATACAACATTGCAAGTTAAACTTATGAGTGCAAAGACTGCCCTTAAAAGAAATTCTGACTAAAGTGTTGTTCACATAGGCTCCAAATACTTTGCTGTGAGGTTAACCCCAAAATACTTAAGTCACTAAGTGAATGTGATTGTCTTTTCAGACACCTAATTCTCACTGCCAGGTCTGCCAGCACCATAAGGATATGGTTAAGACAAACCTCAGACTGTTTTTGAACAACCAAGCTCCAAAACTGCATTCACAGCCCTTTGGCCACAAAGCCCGATGCTATAAAAGCGGTGCACACACGCACCCCCAAAACTGAAAGCAAGTTCAAAGAGCTTCAAAGAAAAAGTGTTAGGGACTCGTACAGTAATATTGAGGTTTGCTATACTGCACCTCCTATTAACTGTTACATCATTGAAGTTATTCTTGTCAAATCATGTGTTGTCAGAGCGTGTTTTGATTATATAGACTAAATGCTCTGATATCATATATTAACGTGATATTTCTCAAATGGGGCTGGCAATTTTGAGCAGTTTTGAAAGTAAACTTTAGTGATTTGTAGAATATTCACGTCAGTATAAGGTCATGAAAGTGCTACGCATTTAAATTGTATGTGAACCGACTATGTGGATAAGTGTGTACTTCACTGGGTTGGTATGTCAGCACATGTTTCCCATATGAGTACATGGACTATACACCAAAACATTCAACCTTAATAACACAACATACTATCTTAAACCCTAACTCCCCACAATGTCAAATATTCCAATACAAACATATATGTTCATATACTCTCTGCTCTCCCTTACACCAACTGGAAGAGATTATTTGTTGTGACAGTGACAGAAAATATTGAACATATTTTCATCATGCCAGGGACCTTCCCTTTTATTTTGGGAAACATTTTTAACTTTTTGTAACATTTTGTTTTTTTTCAAGTTTTCAACTGTTTTTGCAAATTAATTTTTGATATTAAAAAAGAAAAAAAAAGAAAAAAAAACAGAAATGCTGAAGGGAAAACAGTATTAAAAAGTGAATGAGAAAATTATATTTGTTCTTGCACTATATACAGTACATGCTCCCAAACTCCAACAGCGTGTGTCATATTTCTCCATTCCATACATAAAGTATTATAAACTGTGTACATACAGTATAGAATTCTGAGTAGCCAAGTAGTCTCCAAATGAACACGGCCACTGTTTACACCAAACCTGTAAACTGTAAGTACGTCATCCTATACAGCTGTATCACAAATAACCACCTAACAACACACCTAACCTCAGAATAATAACTTTTTGACGTAATATTGGTTTGTGGAGAGAGCAGGGTCATTTATAATATTTTCATCTAATAGCAGATAATAGATGCCAATGAAAAACATTATATAACAAGCCACACATTTCCTGACAGAGCTAAAGATCTTTTATTGCTATATTTGCTGATCGTAAGAAAAAATATTTAGACAGATGTCTTGTATGTCTTGCAAGTCATTTTGTTTTACATTTTAGCTGCAAGGTGCAAGTGTCAACGTACATCACTATATCAGTATGTCTGCTTTTATCTGACTCGTGATTTTTTATAAACAAACAAAACAAATATGACAATTGATTGACAATCGTCAATGGTCTATAGCACTGGAGGTGCTAACCAAGCACTGGATTATTTTATTACATAGTCACAAAATTCCACAAAATTACAAGGAGTTAAAAACATTTTTTTTTTTGTGTTTAGCTAAAACTATGCTCACGGTGCATGACCAGGATGGCATTCCATTCTTTCTTTTTTGAAGAGACAATGGGTAGCATATACACACATCAACATCATTCATATACTTTATTAAAGGACAAATGACATGGCTGAATTGATCAGGTTTAAAGTGATTGTTAACATATATTGAAACAGTAAAATATATATGATATAGGCTTCAGTCACAATAATACTGTATCAATAATAACATATTTTACTGTATGGAGACTTTATGGCAAATATAACATGAAACAAACGACAGGACAATGTGATAATTTTCTGTATTCCTAAAAGGGTTTATTCACACAGCAACAATATACAGTACATCTACAGTAGATAGGTGAGGGCTGACATTACCAGAGACTCTATACGTATAGAGGAGACATGCCACTTATCTTATTTTAAATTAGCTCTATGACAGAATTCCGATACGGCAAATATCAATTGGAGAAAAATATCCAAATAATAACACATACCATAAAACCAAAAGTCTGCTTTATAACTGCCAAGCATTAGCCTATTTAACCAATCGTGATTGCATTGACATAAGCCACCTGCTCATACAGTCTTCCTAACAGACCTTTCCGGCATGTCAATCACGCATCAATTTTAACCGATCAGATTACCAGAACGCCTCCTGTACCACACACAAAGCTGTTATTAGTTAGACTACTACGCCATGGGGTAGATTACCATTTAGCATCTGTTTTCACAGGGCACAATAACAATAAAGAAATGATTGGGCATCCATATAAATGTGCAATTAGATGTGCTTCGGGAATGTACATTTACAAGATATGTCAGAGTCAGACGATAGTTTCCAGTATGGCACCATACAGCAGGGAGATACAGTAAGATAGCGTAAAATATGCATATGTTATACGTACTTGGCTGTTGTAACTAATGCTTATTCTGTAACGACCAGAATAGCATTTACAGCCAGTGCTGGATCTCATGTTGAGAATACCGGTAGTACGGTACAGTATATCCTTGACTAAAGAAGTAGAGAGAAAGAGGGACATGGGAGACTCATTTGGCAAGAAGCACACTGCAATATTATTAGGAGTACAAAAGAGAATATCATAGAATGATAGCAACCGTAACCAATGGGTGAAGATCTTACAGCCCGAGTCGGAAATGTCTATTAACTGCCCGGGGCGTTTCAAAGATGGTTGCGAGTGGCAAGACTTAGAAGGACTTTGATATTACTCATATAGCTATGAGCGACTTGTTATGTGGTGGAGGGGCTGTCATTTGCAGTGTTGGGCAAGTTAGTCAGGAATTGTAATAAGTTACTATTTACTTATTACTCCTTCAAAAAGGATTAATATTATATTAGTTACGTTACTCGTTACATTACTATATTACTTTCACAATCACTACCCTGCCTCTCCCCTTCTGAAAAATAATTTAGTAATTGTAATGTTATTACCGTTTTGGAAATCGTAATTAGTTACACTACTAGTTACTGAAAAAAGTAATACAATTACAGTAACTAGTAGTTACTGCCCAACATTGGAGTGGCATATTTGATTGAGACTGAGCAGATTTCCTGTGGGGGGAATCTCAGTCCTCACAATGAGCACCAGAGACTGCCTGTAAATCTGAGCCACTAAATGAACATAATCCTCAACTTCTCAGCCTATCAACCTCATTATCTCCACAGCATGCTTCTCATTTGGGAAGGATGCTGTGCACAGTCTGCTCTGGGTGCTGAAGGACAAGAAAGAGGCAAGATATGGGGTTGATTTATTAGAACAATCTGGTAGTAATGAAAGCAGTTGGGGCTCACTAGAGGTGGATAGATGGAGAGACTGGGAGAGTAATGGGTGAGGGGGCTGAAGTCTTGTTGGGCCTTATAATCGTTTAAACCCATGTGTGTGTGTGTGTGTGTGTGTGTGTGTGTGTGTGTGTGTGTGTGTGTGCACATAAAAAATGATGCACACTACGTGCAAACTATTTCCCATTGTGCTTCTGTATGTATGTCTTTTCTCTCAAGGCTGACACGCCTGTGTTAAGTATAAAGGACACAAGAATGAGAGAGAGAGAGAGAGAGAGAGAGAGAGAGAGAGAGAGAGAGAGAGAGAGAGAGAGAGAGAGAGAGAGAGAGAGTACTGAAGCTGTCAAGAGAATAAGCAAAGGGATTATAACTATTGTAAGTGCAGCAGATGGAGAGGGAAATCTGGCACATACTGTATATAGGATTTATTATTCCTGAGTAAAAATGAATTTCTGAATACATATTTATATGTGGGCAGTTGTGAAATATATTAATAAAAAAAAGGATGAATAAATCTTGTCAGGCAGCAGAATGTGTTGATGTCACACACTTGTTTTTCATCTTGAGCTTGAACAGCTACATATAGTTTCCAATAATGTTTAATAAATTATGTCAATTTGTAAACAGTTAGAGACCCTTGCACGCTACAGTGCCAGATTACATATTTAGGAAATTCTCCAATTAAATGAAAGAACATATAAAATGTATTTAAAAGTGGCTTTAGAATTGCTTTAGAATTAATTGAATCCAAAAGCCAAAAGAACATGAATCTGATCAAATGGATTCCCTGAGTATAATAGACTGAATCCTTCCCTATGAGAACACCAGTGGTGGATGGAGCCCGTCTGAAGCACAAAACAAGGTTTAGTTAAATTACCTTTATTAATTTACCTTCATTTCCATATATTGGCCCATGAACCTAAAGGTCTCGTCTTACCCAGGGCTCATAATGACTTCCATGTTCCATATGAGACTCTCTTAAATAGTGGCATGACCACCCTTGACAGCATATCATATCATATCATAGCATAGCATAGCATAGCATAGTTTAGCATAGCATAACAACAATATGTCAATATAACATAATAGGGATTCACTGGGAGATTTTGGGAGTTTAGCATGTTTAGCATGTTTAGCATATGTCTTTCTAAAAGTAGCAGAGTGAGTAACAGAAAGGATTTTAGTGAGAAATCGTTTAGAAAGGGAAGCATCTGAGATGAATTCACAACGGTGTCACCCCAGAAGAATATAAAACGAAAAGGACAATAACAATAAACAACACACAAGCTGGCAAACAATGAATTACCATAGTGAAGGAACAATGAACAACAGAAAGACAGACGAGGAACAAAAAGTTGCAGTGAGGAGTAACCAGTAACCTTGACACCCCACAAGTAAAGAGCATCTTAAACTGGAAAGGTTTTATGTGGCAACAACAGGCCTACATGGGCCAAGCAGGTCATGTTGTCATAGCAAGACTGGTGGAGCTGAGAGAGACCCTATTGAGGACTTCACTGCACATCATACCAGACACCTGGAATATGTAATGTGAATTTATACAGTGAAGTAACTGTAACTACAGTCCTGTACATTGGCTTTCCAGTGTCACTAAATGCATGCCATGAGTATGAGCCAGCAGGGCCTACCTAAGGTCTCCTGATTGTCCTTTGTACCCAAATAGGCTAATGAAACATATTAATAGACACACATTAGAAATATGCAAGTGGCATTAAAAAAAAAATCCCAACATGTTCATACATTCATGCTTGAATACAACGTGCACACAAACACACACGTGTGCACACATAAAGGACACACAGTCATCTGTGTCTTATTTTATTTCAGTCATAGACCGAGAGTAGGCCTACTGTACACATATTGTACTCACATATTGCAAGTGGTTGGTTTAAATATACCATCCGGATATTGTTCTGGGACAATACATAGTGTCTATTTTACAGCAAATAACGGAATTCTCTCTCACCCGTGTCCCCCCTCCCGGTCCACTGAACCAAGCCCGCTCTAAACATTTCAGTGCCTGGGGGCTTGCTCCCCTTGACCTTTCACCTTTAAATAGATGACCTCTGACCCCCCCTGTCTTTTCATGCCCAATTGTAGCAACAAAGGAGAGAGGGGTGTTTAGCTATTTTCAGTATCTCATCCCATTTCCGTCAAACTTAATTGTTTTCCACCATACTGTTTCTTGTGCCTGTCCACATTCTAGAGTTTTACATTCTACTCTGCCAAGTCAACCCCTTTACACAGTATGTTAATATTCTGCTTTCCAAGGAATTACTCCAGAATGCTTTGCAACAACAATTAGAGCTATGTGTGTCACTTATTTATTTCATTGTTACTCCAACTCCCCCTCTTGTGCCTATATCCACATTTTACAGTTTTACATTCCCCTCTACCAAGTCATCTTCTTCATATATACAGTGTGCTAGTATTCTGCTGTGCATTCAATTAACTCCTGTTCCTGCATTAGAGCTGTGTGTCACTTATTTTTTTCTTTTATTCTTTTTTCATTCTCTAACTGCCCCTCTGGTGTTTTGGGTGCCACACCCATACCCCATTGAGGGAATGTCTGGATAACTTTAGAGCCTGCCCCCTCCTGCCTCAAAGCAATAGCCTGCTAATTGACTTATTTGATTGCCCCTCCCATAACAAGGGCCTGGTTTTTATTGGTATTTGTCAGGCAGGTTTGGACATGCTTTGGCTGCTAGGAGAGATGTCAGAAGGAAATAGTTGTAGGAGAAGAAGGAGGAATGTTTGGAAGACAACATACAGTAATGTTGTTTTAGAATGAGGTGTTATGGTTTTGCATTCCAAAATGTTAAGTGGTGATCACACAGCTTGTTAAAATTGATGTTTTTACAACACAAGTTTTGTGTCATATAATTGTCCAAAGAAGATTATAACCTTACAAACTACTGCATGACCCAAATTTCTTGCACCCTTCTTTGCTGCATGAATAGTCACACACGCATAATAGCAAAATCAAGGTAACTTTTACACTATCTGCCATCACCATTTGACAATACTTAGTTACTGTATATATGCACATTTTATACATACATACTGTACATTCATACTCTAATGCCAATTTAGCATATACTTGCTTTTCTAGACGTTCTTTAGCTTTATTTAAATGTAGAGACTGCATTCTCCACATTCACTCTTTCCTACTAAGGAGACTTGTTTATTGATAGTTATTAGATGGAATGATTGGAAAGATTGACAGAATAAAGAAAAAATGTAATTTGAGTGAAGGAAAAATGTACTTGAATGTAAAGCATATTCAGCGGAATAATACAGTACATTTAGCTTGTGGATCATAACTAATTGGAATATAATGTCCAGATTTGGGACATTTTAAGGAATGGCAGAAAATGTAAAGTTTCAAAAAAATGAGGGCATGTCTAATTGATCTAATATTTTATTAAACCAATGTTGATGCAAACGCTTTTATGAACAGGTTATACGTGTTTACTCCTCCCTACAATAATATTATGTTTCCAATAACATATTCCAAAAATATGTAGCCAAAGACAACAAAACATTATTTGTAAAGATTAGCAGTGGCCATACATAGCTAACCCCCTTTAAATAAATCAACAGTTCACCTATCCGCTACATTAAAGCTGCAGATAGGGTCATAGCAGATTGGTGCCACTTGCTTCTGCAACTATCTTTGTAAGGTTGGTTGAAAAATGGAGGCACACTCACTTCTGCAGTCCAGGCATAGTTTATTCATTAATTAGTTTATGGCAGGTAGAGTGCAGGCCTAATAAATCCAAATATGACTGATAATACAATTTTATAAAAATAATCTAAATACCAAACAAAACAAAAACTCTACAAAATAAACTACAATTAGGCAATGCCCTTTCAAATGACCAGGGCCCCCAGTATAGCTCTCCTTACTTGTTTCTGCTTTGCAGGTGAAATCCTAACCTCCAGCCTCTGCCTCCATATATCAGCTGGTTGCTGTTTAGTTAATTAGCTATGCCAATTAACTAATGGAAACACCTGGTCCACAAATTAGACAAAAGTAAAACTTACAAAAACAATCATCTGTATAAATAGACCATTTAATATGGAATAGTAAATTATACACATTGTAATGTAGTATATGGCACGGGATAGCCCCGTGACAAACTTGATTTGACTTTCAGCAGCTATTTGTTAGCTGAAAAGCAACCTGAAAAAGTGATATACTTTTCTGCCACTGAACACTGTAGTATAGAGAGACACTGGCCCTTGGGTTGGTGATCTAACTAAAATATATTTTAATATGAAATAAGAAAATGCATTGTATGCTGTTTTAACAATGATGGCTGCTGTCGATTGTTTTAGTCTGTTAATTGGCAGACACCAATCGTTTTCCTTATATACACACAACTCTTGAAGGGCTTTCAGACCAAACGAATGACCTTCACTCCTCCAATTGATACAAAAGGCATTGTGCCTCGCTCTATTAAAAGGACAGAGTTGGTCTAATCTTGTTAGTTTCTCCCAGAGGCCCTACAGTCAGTCCATGTTTGTAGGTGGTGAGAGGCAAGGTCATTATGACATTGCCCCGGAGACCAGATAGACAAGGTCAACCACCCTCCCATCACTAGCACACACACACACACGCACACATGAAAAACAAACCTTGAAACCTTTTAGGAACTCACACACACACACACACACACTCTCACACACACTCTCTCACACACACACACACACACACATGCACACACACGCGCGCATGGGCACGCACGTACGCGCGCAAACACACACACACACACACACATGAAAAACAAACCTTGAAACCTTTTAGGAACTCAGTCTCTCTCACACACACACACACATGCACACACGTGCGCATGGGCACGCACATACGCGTGCACACACACACACACACACACGTGAAAAACAAACAGGTTGAAACCTTTTAGAAACTCATATTCACACAGTCTCACACACGCATGTGCGCTCACACACACACATGCACGCACACACACACACACACACACACACACAGCGCACACATACCATTACTGATTAAATGATTCACCCCTTCAACCACACACAGGGAGATGATGTCTTGTGTGTTTGGGGGTGTTGTGGAGGGTTGGCAGGTGGGGGAATATTAAACCTGTGAGCAGCCTGCTGTGAGGGATATGAGAGAGCTTTGCAGCAGCAGAGAGCCAAGCAGGCCCCATGAAGTCTTGGCTGGTAGTGTGGTGTGCTGACGGGGTGCCTGGGAGATATCAGCCAGGAGATGTTTTAGAGTGTTGGAACAAGATGCAGTCTAACAGCAAAACAGATGTGACTCTGTGTGTGCGTGTGTGCGCTCGTGTGTGTGTTGCTAGAGACTGCATAGCTGTAGGCGTATTGCTGTAATAATTCTATATTAGAATTTGCATTATATCTTTCAAGTCTTTCATCAGGGCAATACAGCTATTTAACCTATTCTTTTATACTGTATGTTTATACAGTATGTATTGTTGAATTCTGTACTTCAACTACAGTACCTTGTTTCTATGTGTCAACCAGGCCATGTTGTCTGCCTTTATTTCACATATCAGTATGTCTAGTTAAACTTCTAAAAATGGTCCAGCTGCCAACTGTGGTTTCCAGTTCGTCATAGCTGAAAAAAAACCACACACAATTTTGAAACAATGACATCATTAACCTTACTGATACAGATGCCAATATTCTAGCTCCCTAATCTTCACCGTGAAGTATTCCACCTATCGCTATAAGCTTGTATCAAGTTTATAATATCTTTTCCAGAATGTACATAATGTGATTAAGTTATTTTCCAAGTTATCAATGGGTACTTCTTGAAGTATCTGCAAGAATAAATGTACAATTTTTAGTGTATCAGATCTTTTAATTGAAATACTGTAATCCTGACTGATATGGTTTTGGATTGCAGTTGTTTACCTCAATCATTGCCAATCATAACAACATTCAGATGTTAGCTTCAGCTGCCAGTAATTTGACAAATCCTAAAAATATGAAATGGCAAGCCACCAGTAGTTAAAAAAACAATCACGGAGAGAGACATTATGTATAGAATATCTGTGATTCTAGACCTATATCTTGTAATTTTCCATGTTAAAGACATATTATAAAACAATGACATTATGAACAGATTGCTTAGCAAAGAGTTACCAAAGCTAGTGTTGCTAAAGGTGAGCTATACTAGAAATGTATTGCAATGTCTAAAATACCATGATGTAATTGCATGTGTGGAGAGGGATGCCTTAGCTTCTGACTCATTAAAAAGTAAAATATGATATATATACTGTATATATACAGTACAGTATATAAGATGAGGGTTTTAGCTTTGTGTGTGTGGGTTTGTATGTAATTTTCACTAGTTAATGCTACTGACTGTGTATACTCATACTATATACTATATATATACGTATATAGCAATACGCATTATAGGCTATTTGTGTTTCTTTCTCTACTGAAAGCTTTAATCTATGTAAGTACTGAGAAAAAGTCAGAGCTGTGAATGTGAAAATACTACGGTAACCCTCCCTGCCTCTCTGGTCTTCCTGCTGAGCTCAGTATCGCATAATGTTAAATCAAAACCGTGCCTAACACGTCCCCTGAATCTCTGCCACAACTCCTCTGCTACACAGAGTAGTGCTCTCTTTCACAATGTCCTTTTTTTTCTTCGTAGTGGAACGTTTGCACAAAGGAGAGCCTTATTCCTGGAGCCGGCCTCACTTGGCCATACCTGCAGGATGAAATCAAACTCCCTGTGAGACCTGCAGATCCCCCCCTCACTCCCCACCCTCTCTCTATCTTGCTCATATCACTCTTTTACTTTCTTCCTACCCATTTTCTACCGATATTTTCTCAGTGATTGTATGCTAATGTATACAAGCATATGCTAATGCGGACAAAATAATATTAATATTTTGTCAAATTTAGTGAATATACTTACAATCCCTTATCTGCAGGTTGGCATTGAAGTGAGAGGTGTTTTTATTTTGATTGAGTTCTTCCCTCCCTCAATCCCCCCCCTCACCCTCTCTCTCTCTCTCTCTCTCTCTCTCTCTCTCTCTCGCTCGCTCTCTC
>JAODLL010002905.1:0-12073 GCA_026546735.1 Forbesichthys agassizii | reverse complement strand
CTGCATACAGTGTATATACATAAATACATACACATACATACATATACATACATACATAGAGTGTACATACATACACATACATACAAAAACACATAAAACATTTAATTAAATTATATAATTTCTTACACACACACACACACACACACATGCGCGGCTACCCTTCGGGGGTAGTGGCACTACCGACCTCGGCTTCCACCCAGGCGTTGTAGCCCGCGGGGCTGATGGCCAGGTCGATGACGGTGGCGACGATGAGCACCACCAGAATGGCCGGGGACACGTACTTCCACATGTAGAAGTAGAAGGAGTATGGCCTGAAGCCCAGCATGTCCTCCAGGTCCTGCATGAACCTGGAGGGGGAGGGGAGGGAGGGGGAGGGGAGGGGAGGGGGGGGGGGGGAGAAACGAACAGAATAAGAGAGGTTTGAAAACAATAAATGTGGGGAAATGTAATAATTAACAATTACCAACCTAATTTCCAATTTCGCTAATGATAGCCGTGTATACCGACGTACCTGTGTGTGAGGGCGTGGTGTCTGTCAATGCTATAATTGATCATGATTAATTAACTAACTTACAAAATGTGTTACGTTTCTACAATGTGTTTGTTCTTACGTAATTGCGTGGCACAATGTGACACTATATCGTTTAAAGCAGTGTTTTTCCACCACTGTGCCTCGGCACACTAGTGTGCCGTGAGAGATCGACAGGTGTGCCGTGGGAAATTTTTCCAATATCTCTTAATTAATATCATCTTTATGTTCATCTAAGCAGGCCCAGGTTTCATACGATTGAGTATAAACAAATTGAGAGACCAAATTGTCTTTAAATATGCTGTATTAGGCTACAATGTGTCATGTAGTAATTATTTTGTTTGGTGGTGTGCCGCTGGATTTTTTTCAAGAAAAAAAATGTGCCGTGGCTCAAAAAAGATTGAAAAACACTGGTTTAAAGTATTATTGCGTAATCTTATTGGTCTATCGACACCTATTGCATCTGTTGTATGAGTATGGAAAATGTGCTCCTCAATTGTAATACTTATTCTACCCAGAGTGACCATATCCTTCCACGTCACTGCTGTGCTATCTTAACACCATCCTCCAAGCGAGACAAAAGACATTGTCAAGTCGGCCAGTTCGACAATGTAGTGCCGTTACCTTTTGGTGCCGTAGATCCAAGCCACGGAGATGTTCTCCAGAATCACGACCACAGTGAGAGGCAGGCCGGCTGAGTAGTCGTCAAACATAGCGACAAAGTAGTTCCCTGAGCGCTGCACAAACAGTAGACCCAGCAGGAAGGCTATGATACAGCAAACCACTGTTGTGGAGGGAGGGGACATTTAGTGTTAGTGTTGTCTTATGGAAACATAGCTCATCTTATGGAAACATATCTTATGGAAACATAGCTCCTCTTAGGCAAACATAACTTATCTTATGGAAACATAGCTCATCTTAGGGAAACATAACTCATTATATCTCACTATGTTGAGACACAATGAGCTATTTTTATCCAGACTGCCATAGACTAGAGGCAATACTGACACTGCTGCATGTATGCCACTAGATGGCGGTATAATCTCTAAAAAACACTTTTTAGGTGACCATTTTATTTCACCTTTAAAATTCTAGAGTGGGTGCATCAAAGAGAAGACTTCAGTCGCCCGCACTGTTCAGTTGATTGTCTATATGTTACTATACCTGTATGTGTATAAAGGTACAGTCATTCTGGAGAAAGCTTGTTGATATCTTAACTCAAATCAAAACAAAAACACCTCTCCCTTCAATGACATAGGGCGCTCTGTCAGAAGCTCCGCCCCACATGAAGAGATATTCACTGAATACGGCATTAGCTGGGTGGGCATGAGATCTGGCGCCTGCAAGAACTATAACCCTGGTTTCAAATATGGCCTGTGGTCGTTTCCAAATCCTTCCCTAAATATCTCTCCCACGCTTCATGTATCATAAGAAATCTTTTTTTTTTATTAAATAAAAACGATTGTAAAATCACAGACTATACATTTAATGTCACATACAAGCTTACTGCACAACATCCAGTATGTTTACATTCATAGGTTACAACGTAAAATCTCCTGACAGTTATTTATACCACGTCTTAATATTTTGTCAGTTGCCCCTCACCGCACAGGATCTCCTTGCGTATCTTGAAGGCGTCCAGGATGGGTGTGGTGATGCCAGTCATGGTGCCAATCATGCTGCCCAGGCCCAGGTTGATGAGCATGAAGAAGAACATGACGGACCAGAACGGGCTGGCTGGGAAGTGGGTCATGGCCTCAGTAAAGGCTATGAAGGCCAGGCCAGTACCCTGCACTGCCTGGAGGATGTAGAGAGAGAAAGAGGGGAAGAGAGAGAGAGAGAGAGAGAGAGAGAGAGGTCTATTATCTCTGACTTAGTTTTTACCTTTTCATTCATTTCTATACTTCACAATGGGGGATGTATTAAATTAAAGCCGCAGCATGTATGCATACTTTAAGCGAGAACATAATGGAAGTGAGGTGAGCAAGGTCAAGTCTATATCAGTACCCTGCAGGAACAAGGCATGGCCACAAGGTGGCTGCATCTCTTTTGTTTGTCTACTTCAGCTACAAGGCCTGACCTCAGCAGTGTTCGAATAGACGTAGCAGAACCAAAAAGTATTCTACAAACTATTTTACGCATCTCTCTCTCTCGAGCCTAGTATGTCTGAAATCTTCATATGCTTACATACTGTAGCTTTAAGATTTCATACCCAACATTTACAAGACTAAAGATTAGTGGTTTGGGATTAGTGGTTTGGAAAAAGATTATTGGCTGTTGGGGTAGGGTTCGACCAAATCCACGGTTCTGTGCATATCTTGGTTTTTGAGCAAAGGTTCACTTCAAATCGCGGTTTTATTATTTTTCCCCCTTTGAGCGGTATAATCTGGGAATTGATTCTGGCCTTGATTCAATTCTGTAGAATAGTCTTCTTTTTTATATACTTCCTGACACTAGATGGCACACTAGTACCAGCTTCAAAGCCAAACAAGAACACTGTTCTTGTTGCCGCCCACACATGCAGGCTTTGCTTTAGCACCAGCACTAGGTAGGCTAAACAAATAAAAAATATGAGATTGGACTACGTTTAAACACCCTGCTAAGGACAATATTCCACTAAATCCTTAACATACAAAATAGTAATTGTTTGCTTCTATATTCATGTTTAAAATAGAGCCCAACAATTTGGAATATTTAGAAGAACACTGTAGCTTCGTTACAACATGCAAGCAGATGACTGAATAGTTTGGAACCACATGATGGCAAAACAGACAGAGGCCAGAGACTGAATTAAAAATAACCTGGAAAGTTTTGGACAGTTTTCATATCTTGGAGGACATCATGGATATTTTATTGACACACCTCAGATGGGTTTCGTGAAAGAGACACTCACAAGAAAGGTATCTGCTGCGTCATGCCTAACCCACCCACGAAGACGACACATTATTTGTGTGTGTGCGCTGCACATCTTGTTATTTCTCAGCAAAATGACACACACGCATTGATTTCTAAATAAAGTGTCAATAGAGGAAGGCAATAGACTCGTTGCCATAATCCGACATTGTATGGTTAAGAATGAGAACACATGCATTCTATAAATTGCTTTGTAGCCTGACAACTAAAAAAAAAAAGCACAGTGGTTCTAATCTAGTGTTGAGCTAAATGTGAAATAAAAATGGTAGTTTAATTACAGTAGCAACATATATGAGAGCTCAACAGGCTGCACCTGTAGCAGGTTGGGTGTGTGTCTGTGTGTGTGTGTGTGTGCGAACCACAGTTTTGTATTCCGGAACCGCGACACAAAACCGTGGACTTTTGTATCCCGGTTTCGGTTTCAGAACCGTTACACCCCTACAATATAGATATTGTAAACGCGTGGGGAAAAAACGCTTAGACCCAGAAATCCTTATATGGGCATAATGACGTACGACCGGCGAGGTCTAGAGCTTTCCCAGGTCCGACCGGCTGACCTTGTTGAGCTCGTCCTCCAGCAGGCAGGCATCCAGGCCAAGCTGGTCAAAGATGTCCTCCTTCACCGTCTTGATGATGCCGTACATCTCCGCGTAGTCCTCGGAGGACAGGTGGGAGAAGTTGACGTGGGGGGGGATGAGCTCCTTACTCAACACGCCTGTGTTCAGGTAGCCCAGGACCTTCTCCGCATTCCTGCACACACAGGTGACGAGAGAGGGCTTGATTCTTGGCCAGTACTGTAATACGCACTACTGTAAAACATTATTAAGTGTTTGTATGTATGTTCTCGATGTACAGCTGTGGAAAAGATTACAAAACCACAACACATTTTTAAAATATAAATATAAATGTTTTAAATATTTAAGGACTATCAAATATAAAATATAAAAGTAAGAAATAATATTTCAAAAAGTTGTATTCAACATTTATTATTATTATTATTATTATTATTTTTTTTTTAATGTAAAACCTGAGAAACTGGTACAGTGGTCTCCTAATTTCGTCCAGAGCTGTACAGTATGTGTACCACACAACTCAATGGGAACATTGTGAAATATATGGTGAATATGGTGAGAGTTCCAATAAGAACTGAAATATATACATCAAGATATGTATGTGTGTGTGTGTGTGCGGCCGTGCAATGCGCAAGCATGTGTGTTTTACTTTGAGCACCCCATATAAGCGATGTATTACATTGCTATTACCAACACGTACCATATGATGTAAGCTACATAAAACGGGATGTATATTATGTTATAAACGATGTACCGTCATGTAAAATGGAGATTCAAATAGTTCTGTTGGAACCGCCAATCTGTCATCAAACAAAACAGGAGGGGTGTTTGTGTGTTTGTGTGTGTGTGATAGTCATTTGTTTATACCAGGGGTCTGCAATGCAAATTTTTGGTGACTTTTGAAAACAGAATATATATGAGATAGTATACCCAACTACTGTACACTTATAACTACTACTACTACTGTACACTTCCGTACACTTACCTAAAGTTTAATTTTATTTAAATAATTTTGAATGGACTAGATAAGAGACAGGCTGGCAATATAAAATATAATGTTATTATATTTGGAGGGGGGCAAAACATAGATTCAGTTCAACATGACGTTTGTCAAAGCCACAGGGAGCCACTGTAGAGGGGCTCAAGATCCGCAGGCTGCAGAGTTACACTCACTCGACAACACACTTCTCGTTCATGACGTTTGCCTTGAAGCCCAACACGGCAAACACCACCAGCGTTGCCAGGATGGAGGTGACAAAGTTGATGATGGAGACTAGCGCCGCGTCGAAGTGACAGTTGTTGTCTCGCTTGTTGTAACTGGAGAAGGCGATGACGCCTCCGAAACCCAGGCCCAGGGCGAAGAAGACCTGGGTGGCTGCCTCCCTCCACACCTGGGGCTCCAGCATCTTCTCTAACTGGAGATGAGAAAGAGAAAACATCTGTCGGGGATTGACTGATCTGGTGAAGTCAGGCACGCATGCACAAACACGCTTACACACACATGCATGCACGCACACACACACACACACATGCATGCACGCGCACGCACACCTACAGAATGGGTATAGAACTATTTCAATATGTCAAGTGTTCATGTCACGCCTATATTAGTGTCACAGACAATTCTCTTTTGCGTGTTGAACAATGAAGTATTGGTTCCATTGTGTAATATCATATTACAAAAATACATATTATTTGACAGAATCCTTTTATGTTGCGGCCAAAGTGTGTGCGTGTGTACTTGTGTTTGCACACTTCAATTGTGTAGTGAAAAATGTGTAGATCTGAAGCTTTGGCTTCTATAAACTATTTAACTTTATCAGCGGTAATTCCACATGTCAGATAATCGCACACATCAAACACAATGAAGAGAACAGATGTCATATGTTCCGCATCTTCAGGCCGACATCATTTTTTAGAGTTTAACACCAGGGGGCGACAACAACTGCAATAACTACAGTACACATTACAGACTTGTGTGTAGTGCCACAGACCAGACATCATTTTCCAGAAGCTAATCTCTTGGCATTATCACGTGAATGCACCAAGGCCATCAATCTAATCTGCTTTACATAGGCAGGTTGTCTCTTGCATGCCAGTCTGCTCTCTGGTCAACAAGGTGCGGGTGATTGAGGAGCGCTAAGTGTCAGCGGCCATGCGATTGCATTGTAATTCACGGCCTTGTAATCTATTCAAGGGAGAGCGTACATAAGAAAGCTTTAGAAATGGGTATTTCCATACGTGCTCAACCAAAGAGAATAGAAGATAATACAAGAAGATACAAGCGTCGTCAGTGGTGTGAAATGGTTCTCTTCCGGTCTCCAAAGTGGCTGTGGTCCCAGTCGGCGCTCCTCTGGATGAAAGCAGACTCGCTTGTGTGTTGGACAATGTTATCATTAGATGGAAATGCGCTTATATGTAGATGTTGGCATTTATATGTATCTAGGTTATTCAGCATTTGCATCCTTTGGAAAAGTGTCTGCAAAGAAAAAAAACAGAATAATGTAACTATGAAATTGCCTAATGACCGAGTGTGTGGGTCTCGAATAATGTGAATCATCTGATGATTTGTCTCTCTCTGTGTGTGTGTGCGTACACATGTCTGCGTGCATGCGTGCGTGTGTGTGTGTGTGTGCATGCATGTGCGTGCGTGTGTATGCGCGTGCGTGGGTGCGCGTGCCTGCGTGCATGTGCGTGTGTGCATGCATGTGCGTGCGTGTGTATGCGCGTGCGTGGGTGCGCGTGCCTGCGTGCATGTGCATGTGTGCGTGTGTGCATGCATGTGTGTGCGTGTGTATGCGCGTGCGTGGGTGCGCGTGCCTGCGTGCGTATGTGTGTGTGCGTGTGTGTTGAGAGGCAGCCCCCCTACCTTAGGAGTAAACATGTGAGCGATGCCGTCCACCGCTCCCTTTAACATCAGGCCCCGCACCAGGAAGCAGAAGAGCACCACATACGGGAAAAGGGAGCTGAAATACATCACCTGAGAGGGCGAGAGAGAGAGTGAGAGAGAGAGGGAGAGGGCAGAAAGTTGGTAAAGTCACATGATTAAAGACCCCACACACACACACCCACACACACACATGAGAACCATACAGACAAATATTGTTTATGACCGCTTTTGGTTTCTCTCCCAACCACACACACACACGCACACACACGCACACACACACACACACACACACACACACACACGCACACACACGTTCGCATGGCATGTTGTCGCAGCAACAACGGGATAGCTTACATTCAGGACATGAAAAGACTGGCAGACCATGGCAACCATCTCCCAGTTGTGTATTTTATAGCTAACATGTGCGCTGGATATTGTGCCGTGGCTATACAGTATGACTCATCTTCTGGATTGAGATTATAGGAGGATTTTGCATTCCCTGCCAGCATCCCTTCCCCCTTGCCCCCCCAACACACACACACACACACACACACACACACACACACGCACACACACACACACACACACATCCCTGCATTTGCTTGGTTCAACTTAAGCCTATTAATGTTGCATGGCTCTCTCGTCCACAACACGGAGAAGATATAAAAATAGAACCATAACGGCGATAGGATTTGGCACCTCACCTTTGTCCAACAAGCATTAGCCAAAAGGCAGACAGAAAAGAAAATGAATAAACATGCCATGCCAGGTCATATTATAGCACTAACGTTAAAATGCATTATTGTCAATTTAGATTTTATTTCCATATACATGGAAGAGCCTTTTACAAGTGGGTCATGGTCAAAAAAGGTTGCCGACACGTACAACGCAGACAACAGTAATCCTAAGAAAACAACATTCTGCTCGACTAATGACAGTTGCATGTCATCGAGGCTAACATACAGTTAACAACATACAGCACGGTATCATTCAAGCCTCAAACATTGCCTAATGTGCTTAGTCTTCAAAGAGCAGAAACCAGCACACAGCATAGAGAAACACACCACGTAATTGTAGCATGCTGCCAGCACCATAGGAACAGCTCTATTGATTTCCCACAGGTTATCCTAGAGGCCAACCCCTTCCCCTGGGTCTTAATAGTACCAGAGACACTATATAGAAGAGAAATGCCTTAGAGCATTTTGAATGGAGATCTATGGGAGGATACTGAAATGGAAAATTTGGCAGTTGGGGGCGTTTATCCCACCCCTATATCCAAAAACAGCCAATCGTCTGCTTTATAAATGCCAAGCGTGATCCTATTAAGCCAATCGTGTGGTTGCAGTGACACAAGGAAACTGTTGCGCGTGCGTGGAAGAAGTATTACTTGTGGGGGAAAACTCACCAAATGTTTGAAGCAGTTTGTTTGTTTTTTTTAATCAGATTTGACTCGCAATTGTATACGGCACATGAAGGTGTTATGTCCCGGGACCATGGAAAGTGCAGGTATGAGTCTTCCCACATTTATTTCAATACGGTCTGCCTAATAACTGCCCAGAGGTGTTTCCAAAATGGCTGCCGAGTGGCGAGACTTGCCTACAGTATAAGGACTTTGCTAGTACCTTCCCAGATGACTGGATGCCCTTTATGACAGCCAGACAGACGATGACCCAGGCTGCCAGTAGGGACAAGGTCATCCTCCAGTTGAGGCCGCCCGTATCGTCGATGCTACTGGTGATGTTCAGGGTCTGGCGGTACCAGAAGTAGGTGGTGGCTGAGCTTTTCTCACACTCCGGCTCCACGACTAAGATTCAGAATACATTAGTTTTATAGAGGGCTATGCGTGTATGTAATGATGTACTGTGATTCATTAATATTAACATATTTTATAGAGCATATTTGTATTTATTTGTCTTCACTTTATGTAGTACAGTGCATTATTAATACTAAAATGTTATAGTGTATTTTTATGTATTTGTTCCCACTGCATGTAGTACGTACATTGAAATAATTAACAGAGTACCGTACTTCGAAACTTCTGAAAAATGCATGTTCCACGACTTATGAAATCTCCTATAAAACTATATTTTAAAAATAAAAAATAATAAATGTTCACCTTTTAGCCTTCCTACAAACAAGTGTGGCATCGCAGTCAAATAAACAAAACTCTCAACTGTGTAGGTGTCAGTAGTGTTGTTTATTTTTACTGTACATTTTAAGCTTTTAACATGGGCATTGACTCACTTTTGCAGCCAGCCTCAAGTGGCCAATCAAGGAACTGCAGATGTTGGCACTTGTGCATTTTATTAATTTTTCAGCACCGGAGATTTTATTTTTTTTATTTTTTGTTTTTTTGTGAAACACATTGACCATAGTGAAGCACGGTTCCCTGTTGCTGACTTACTGGCCTGGCTTCCGTTCCTGCGGATGGGGCATTCGGCCCAGGGCAGCGGGTACTGGAAAGACTGGAAGAAGTAGAAGATGCTCCAGCCGATGATCACGTTGTAGTAGAGGCCCACGAACCCACACACCTGCACGCGTGAGGAGAGGCAACAGGGTGGCCAACTTTAAAGGTGGCGTCAGCGACCGTGAGCTAATACACTTCTTGTCATTCGTCTGGTCGGCGTGACGTCACATCCGGCAGTGGCTTGAGAACTCGGTGACAACTCGGTGACAACAAACGGCTGTGGCCTAGCAACCAAACGTTGTGGTGGTGAAACTGTTTCACATGTACATTCAACTAAGTTTTGCAAAGTTTGGTTATTTATTTTTATTTAGGCTATTTAGTGAGCTCCCAGGCAATGCCAAGAAGCATGAATTGACACTGATTTGACACTGATTTTCTGATTTAGAAAAAAAAAATTGTTTTCACCGAGTTGTCTTGCTAAGCAATCGCGCAACGTCACTACCGGGCGTTTGTCAACCAGACGACTAAACTGCAAATTTCTCCCGACGATCTGCTAGTAAAAACTGGGTTCTGCATACAATTAACTCACACCGTCCAACGTTCTTATTGCAGCTTTAGCAGCTGCCAACATGTAGGTGGCCGAATGTATATGAATAAAAGTGTGTTTGTTTTTTTTATTTTTTTTTATTTAGCAAATATGTTCATTCTGTCTGCAGTTAATCTGGTGTTTCTACACAGCCCTGGCTCTGCAAATGGAAAGTCAAACAAAGTTATGTTAAAATATCAACAAGCATTCACCAGAATTAATGAGTATACCTTTAAATCACACAACGACAACCACAAAATATTATATGGAAAAAGTTCTGGAATATACTGACGCCCCCCTTCTTCCTATCAGATCAGCTGCTGTGTGCCAAGTTTGAGTCAAGGAGTATATACATTATTAAGGGGAGCTCTCAGCAGCCAAGCATAATAGCCCTCTATGGGCTTGTATTTATAGCAGCAGTGCTTGCCTCTGCCACAGCCTAGAAATCACACACTTCACAGACCATAGCAAGGCTGCAGGTCCAGACTGGTTCTATGACTAGCTTCACTGATGGACCAATGCAGCATATTGCATTACAGAACATCTGTGAGGGGAAGCGCAGCATTTGTAGACTGTTGCCCTTTACTTGCACAGAAGACGTGGATGAACGAAGACAAAGAGTGGAGCTGTGTTTCGATATCGTCTGCATGGGAGAGGCAAGCAGAGAGGAGTCCCACAGAACATTCATTGTCTCTGCTAATAGTATATTAACTCTTTGACAAAATGTGTGAAAATACTAGTACCCACACTCAGATAGTTTAAATGCTCAATGTCTACCGACCAAACTCTTTCTTTTGTTGGAAATGTAATTTATCTTGACAGAGAGAAATTTGCTTTTTGGGAGGATTGGGGTACAGGGTGTATAACATACACGTGCAAGTGCAAAGGTGGGTTATTGGTGCCTACTGATGCCAAAGCCAATTATATGCAGGAGTAGCTGTAAGCGTTTTAGGACATGAGGGGAGTCAAACAAAGTAAAATATCAACGATGAAAGCTGATGTCGGAGACCCATGAAAGATGATAACATTATTGGTGAAAAGTGTGTTGGTTGATCAACAGACAAATAGTAGCCTAGATGAATTGGATGAAGTTGAACTTGCTTCATAAGTGCACACTCCAGGCTTGCTTTACGCTGTGCATGACAAGTTAAGACTGCTTTGTCCCATTGAGCTCCGTTAAGTGAAAACACACACACACACACACACACACAACACACACACACTCCCCATGCTCTGGAGGTCAGAAGGACCACTTACCATCAGGCTGGAGACTCCAATGCCTCCTAGCTGTGGGTAGACATAGTTCCACACGCCAATGCTGCCACGCCTGATCCTCTGCCCCACCGCCAGCTCCAGGAAGAACAGGGGAATGCCAATAAGGAGGAGAAGGATGAAGTAGGGTACCAAGTAGGCACCTGAGAGAGAAGATGGTGGGGATGTTAACAATGGCTGTAGTCAGAGTACTGCATGTACTGTAATGTACTGCATGGCGGTTGTAAAGGTTGAGTCAAGTCATTCTGGAGAGAGGATGTTTGAACTCGATCGAAACAGAAACACCTCTCCCTTCAATGTCATAGGGTGCTCCCTCAGAAGCTCCGCCCCCCCACACACCGGAAACACATTGCGAAGGTTAGGATAGTGTCTGCAGCACCACATTGTTTGTGTTCCTATTAACAGAGCCAGGTCTGTGTAGAAATATCAGATTTTTTTTTTTCAGCACACACACAATGCAAAGGTGTATTAGTTTACAATCATTGACTATACCTTTAAATTGAATGAAGTTATAAACAGGCTGCTGTGTAAAACAGGTAATTTTGCAGTACAGGCACATAACAATACTGCAGAGGGTTGCACGATATTGACAAAATGTGATATTGCGATATTGATCATGAAAATATTTAAATCAATGTTGAAATGTTTAAACATAAGTAAAAGCAGCACAAAGTTTATGGAAAAATGCATCAAAATAGATTCATGACATATCAAAACAACACGTTTTCAACTGACAGTTACATTGGACTTGTAACAACAGCAGTAATTCCAAGCTACCGAGGAGGCATTCTCATTGGCCACTGGTGTTCCCTCTTCCATCTCTATGATGTCATCAGCTTCCTCAGCCACACATCTCACTGTTCTGTCTAAATCACAACTACACAGCTAAGCCAAACAGCCAACG
>JAODLL010002903.1:0-12073 GCA_026546735.1 Forbesichthys agassizii | reverse complement strand
CTCTCTCTCTCTCTCTCTCTCTCTCTCTCTCTCTCTCTCTCTCTCTCTCTCTCTCTCTCTCTCTCTCTCTCTAGTTGTTGGGTTATTCAACTATGTGTGTGTCTTGAGCATCCAGGACAGAACAGCATCAACAGCGTCCCACCATGGAGTTTTGGCACAAGCTGCCAAGTTAGGGGCTCATTTTGGAAGCCAAAATGTATGTGTTAGCAGTGGTTGCTTAAGTTAAGTGTCCATCAAATAGGACATAGTAATTTATATATGTGAGCCTATAGTGTGGTTAATATAGGCTGTGAGAGCCCTTAATCTTTGTCATCATGCAGCCATGGATTTCATAGTCCGGTTTCCATTACAGGACTTGTGTAGAGATTCTATAGTGTTCTTTGTTACTGAAGTTTTCCTTTAACAACCACAATATTACTGTTTTCTTTTTTTCTTTCATATGCCAGTGTCTGCAGTTTATGCTTTGTCAGGTTGGCCTCAGATTTAATCTGTAATTTTTGTAAATCTCAACCGAAAGGTCCTGGGTTTAATACTTGTCTACTTTAACATACCCAGGCGTTTTGATGTTAGACATCCTTAAAATGTATACCTATTACCTCCTTAATGTAAATGCATGCTATGGCCCAATAACTGTAACCTAACCATGCACTGCTGTGATTCACAGAATACAATATGCAGAAATAGTTACTGTATTTAGTAGAAAATGGATCATTGAATTGTTCAGAATACTAATGATTTGTTAAAATAGATTGCAATAAATTAATAATTTATGCTATCATTATTTAAGATTTCCCTTAAGAGGCATTTAATGGATTTGCGCTAACTTAAAGTCATATTATACAGCAGGATTTCTCCCAGCTTCAGAAGCTTATGTTTGAGGTTGTAGTTCTACCAGGTTTTGGATAGGACAGAGGTGGGAAAATATCTTAAATGCACACATCAACCTTTATGAGATTACATAAGTCTATTGAAACCTACACATAATAATCACTATTAATTCTGGTAGGAATTTATCTTTTTTTGTCACAAACCTTTTTTAAATTTATTTTTTTGGTAATAACCAGATGGAATGTCCGAGACAGGTTAGACTTTAAATAAGAGAATGCTGATGTTATCCCCATCTGTATAAATCACACAAAACCATCGCAGACAGGTGACGTAGTGACATAGTATATGTGATGGATTTGGAAGTAAAATCCATCACCTTTTGAGAAAAATAATTCAGCCCAAAACTGTCACAAAGAGGTTATCTTACTTTGAAGCATAGCATTGTGGTATTAGTCCCTAAAAGGGCACGCGAGGAGCAATGGTTGAAGATGAACCATGATGTGCGGATAGGAATTGGTGGGTCAGCAGCCAAGCTCAGCTGTCTGATGTTTTGCCGCTATGGCGATGCTTGTTGTTTTGACTACAACCTAATTATTCTGCCTAGCATGGGAGTTCAAACCTCTTCATAAAATATCATATTATATTCTAAATATGTGGATAGAAAGGGTGGTGTGGATAAAAGACAAGGCAGTTATCATAGCATGTGTAACATTATGTTTAAACTGTTACAAGATGTGTCTGGTTGTACTGTACTATATACTGTAGTACCCACTTCATACAGAGCAGTTGTCAAAAGGACTAGAGTTACATTATCCCAAACGCAGTTGTAGATCAGCATCAACCAGTATGGAGGATGCAAACATGTTCTTTGAATGGTGAAACTGCTAAATATATTTAAATAAAATATAGTTTAAATTATATGTACCTGTGTTTGTTTTAGATACTGTATTTTGGATTCAGTCCCTAATCATTTGGTTGCTGATTTCTGGCAAATGTTGTGCATATGTGAACTAAGGATGCACTGATTGGCATTTTTTCTGACCGATTCCGATTACCGGTTTTTGTCAAGCCTGACCGGCTGGTTCAGATTTGAACCGATTCCGATTTTATTGTACATTTAGATACAGATTTTAAATGTACTCACGTTTTAAGCCAGCGCTCGCCGTCATAGGAATTTGTTGACGGTCCCTTAACCGTCAACGCTGGCTTGTCATGTGTTTACATTTTTACGAGGCAGCGTCCGTTTAACAGGATGGTGCAGGGAGCAGCCAGGAGACACGGAAAGATATATTTTAACTTAACTGCCCAAATCTTTTCATCTTTGAGCCATGTGTAATAGAACTGTCGCCACCAGTAGGACATCTACAATCTACACCTTGCGTCGCCAACTGCGAGTAATCAAAACAGAGACAACATGACGCGGTACAGTAAAGACTGGCTGTGAAGTATGCCAACTGAAAAATAAGACACGTAACTTATTTTTTTCAGTGAGATGAACAATAGGCTACTATGGAAATGGTTTTGCTCTGTTTTACTTGCTAGATATTGACGCTCAAAGTGTGTATTCTCTGTATAAAAATAAATTTACTGTAGCTTACCTACGACTTGACATCTTCTTTGGACACACACTTTAATTTCCACACCAAGAAGAAATGTGTAAGTAGGTTAACGGAACACAGACTGGCCGAAATGTTTTGAAAAACCGTCTGGTTGCCGATCGCGGGTTTGAAGCAAAAACCGTCCGGTCAATCGGTGCATCTCTAATGTGAACCACAACCTCACTTCCGTGAAGATGTTACACAGAATATTCCTTATTTTATTTGCTAAAAGCTCTCAAAACACACAGGTCAGATGGGTTGTATGCACATACAGTGAATAGATGGCTGGCATGGGGGAAGGAATGTGTTAGGGGAATAGGGTCACATAAAATGGAGACGAACAGGTTTCCAGAAGAAAAGGCTTGGGGAGTGAGGTCTCAGAGCAGCATAGGGACAGGAGATGAAAGTTCCACATTCATAGAGAGTAGAATTCCGCTCACTGCATCAGCTGGAAGATGCATGATTTACTGCAGCTCTGACCGACTGAGCCACTTTGAAGCAGAGACGTGCCTCTCTTATTTTAAGTGGATTCAGCTCTTAGTTTTTTGATGAGATTCATGACTTACTTTTTGATTTGCATTACATTGTCTTTTTCTCACTTCCCTCCTGCTGTTTTATTCTCTTCTTTCCATCTTAATTTCTGGCTCTACTTCTAGTGCAGTTTTTTTAATATCTAACCACCAGCGGCTGTTTCTCTGAATTGGCTTGTTTCCTTCAACCACCATATTTGCCATAATTGACTTCTGCCATAGCCCAATTCAGAATTCTTGAAGTGGACTGTCTCTTCTACAGAGTAATGTCTCTCACTAAACTCCCCATCTCTCTCTCTCTCCCCCTCTCACACGCACCTCCCAGATAACACATGCTCATTTATCACTCTCACACACACAAACTCTGTCACACACACGGTGACCCACATTTAAGCACACTCACACTCTCACAAAGTCCCACAAGAGCAGCAGCTGTCGCTAACAGGTGTGCGCTCGCGTGCACACACACACACACACACACACACACACACACACACACACACAGCAAGCACACCTATCTTCTTAAAAATGTCAAGCTTGCATGTTTTGTCCAACAACACGTATTATACGCAGTATTATCTTGCTTAGTACGTCAGTTGAGTAAATAGTTTTGTCCCTGCATCAGCCTTGACCGTGTGTCTGACCTGTGGAGCTGCATTCTGGTAGAGAGATAGGAGATGTACAAAGAGAGCATTAGAAGGAGGAGACTCTGGCCTCAAGTTTGAGGAGGGTTGATTCATGCCTTTGGCCAATGAGTGGTTTTATTCATTAATCGGTATTGGCGGACAGTCATTTACCCCACTGTCTCACTGTCAGCACCTGTTTACACCCATTTTATAATGTGACATTGATGGTCTGCTCTACCATAAGGTTTTGCTAATAGTGGCTAAGTGTTTCCAGCCTGTGATGGAGGCTTGTTGCTAGCATGCTGGCTAGCACCTTTTAATCTTTTTGTTTCTGTCCAAGGTTTTGTTGTTACATAAACAATACAATATCGTGTATTAGAGCATTGTACTGAGATAAAGAAACAACACGTCCCACTACAGTACATGTTGACGTTCATTGATACAACCTCTAAGAAAAGAAAGTAAACATGAAACTTCATAAGTTTCATGTTGACTTTCTTCATTATGCAATCTCATGTTATCAGATTACTCACTGAAAGGTGTTTACTGTGTGAGCCAAATAAGGGATTAAACACCATCTGAGAGGGCACCTTTAGTGTGTAGGTGGGTAAAAGGCAAGGGTTTATGCCCCTTCTTCCCAGGCCCGCATTAACCTGCCGTTAGGCCCTGGGGCTGAGAGGTTTCGTAGGCAACCAGAATACTAGTGTCCATGTAATTGCAACTACTTTGATTTAACCAGCCACTATCTTCTGTCATTATCTGAATGGGCTACATCCATGGATGGGCTACGTACAGTAGATCACGTGTCAACATTATTTACATTCTGATAGGCTGTTGTGTCACGCTTCCCACGTGGGTTACTTGTAAATTGGATCAATTGTCAACTAAAACCATCAAGTGATGGACAGAAAATTACTCATTGGCTCATAATAGGCCCCTTGTCTTCATAAACCCTGGGGCTTAAGCCCAGGTAAACCCATGCATTAAAGCAGGCTTGCTTTCCCCTTTCTTTTTTGTACTGGCACCTGATGTGTTTATTGGTCTTCCGTGGGATAAGGGTACCCTCAGTGTCGCCATTTTATTTGCAGAGATGCAGTATATATTATATATATAATAATATAACCTTTTCTCTTTGTAGCTAGAAGGAGATCCTGATAGAGGATTAGCGGTCTGTCAATGAGGAACTACCGGCTCATCTTCTGCCACAACCTGAAGCAGCCGTAGATGGTTCACTGGTTCACTGGCCAGGGGAGGAGCTGTTAGGACACACTTTAACTGCTACACGGTGGGTAACACACACACACACCATTGTTATGTCCTTGAATAAACACACACTGTCTGTTGCAGCTAGGTTGATACACACTGAAACACACAAACCACTTAGACATGATGTATCAGGACATAGTGTATAATTTCACCACAATGGACTATGAGCACACGGGCATGCGCATGTATGGCTTGAGGTTTTCTAAGACTTCAAAATGCGTAATGGTAATAGAGGCTGCACACAGAGCTTTTAACTGCAACATGTTAATCTCCCCCTTTATTCTCTCACACAAGGTATTTTAAGCGTCACACATACTACATGTGAATGTAGTATTTAATGTAATTATGAAGTCATAGTTCCTTATTCCATTGCATTGATGCGTTAGACAGCATATTATCTGCATAAAGAAAATAGGAAAAAGGTGTTTAAGGAATGTGTCTATAGTGTGCACGTCTCTGCATGTTTTTTCTTCATGTTGATCCTCATTCTTTGGGTCCTCATCGAAGACGTGAAGTCTGGGCGGGGCTGTTGGCAGGAGGAAGGGGGCGGCCATGAGGAAGGGTGTGTCTCCGTTGCCCGGCAACGAGGGTGGGGACTCTGCCACCACGGCACAGGTCTTTGGGGTGCCATTGGAGGACGTGACACACACACTCACGCTCAGCGGCTACGAGGTCCCTGCACTCGTTAAAGACATTGTGGACTACATTGAGGAGCACGGTGAGACACACGTGCACATATGCCCCCCCACACACACACACACACATTGTGTGTGTCTGCCCCATTAACGTTAATGTTAACATTTAGATTTCATCATAACGTACAACTAAGTGTACCAATTGCATACCTGCAAACTAGTCACTTCAAATCAAAATATGTCATTGACGTGAATCGTGTTGATCCGAAGAGTTTTTTTTTTATTTTGGGAGGGGGGGGTAGCACAGTTTCCTATAGACTGGAGTGAGTGAGACCATAGACATTTCAGAAAGCTATTGCGATCTTCTCAATTACACGTCTTTGGTACCACGTCTCGAGTCATTTGGACAATCAGAATCAAGGTTATTCATCATCTCATTGTTAACTAGCTGCTAAAGTAATGTAAATATGGTAGCCTACCAATCACCAATGATACTGCATCAAATCTTAAATGGACCGCTTGCCATCTCAGTCAGCTACCGGTAACGTCAGTATTACCATGCTATTTCAGAATAAGAATAATTTCACTGAGTTAAGGCTAACTCCACGTATCCGTATTGTCTGATTTTAAAGGCCGTCATTGTAAGTTATGAGGGAAATTAAAACGAACCAGTAAAGAAACAAGACCCAGGCTTGACATTGTCAGGTGTCAGTATGTTTTTCATCAATGAAAGCTCAGTCTTCAGTGCATTGCACACACGGAGCTGAGCCTTAGCGGATGCGCTCAATGCAATGTTCGGGTCCGCTATGCGAGGCGAGACGGCTGCTGCTCGCAAAGCTGTTACTGCTTTTATTGACTGGTGTCTGTTTTTTTCCTGCCTGGGGTTTTTAGACTTGCCCCAGAAATAGATGGATCTGACTTCAGACAATTGTCAAACGTAGGCTATTCATGTCTACTTGGTTGCTTCCCTGAATTGTCATGATTTGTCAGGGACAATACAATAAACATTGTAATATGTTAAATGTTCATGTGCTCACAACAACATGGAACATGTGGAATACAGGGTTTATAGCCAAGGCTAACTTCCAACACCTGATTCTACATAGTCTCACTGTCCCACAACATGCATAATAGCCTAATGTTAATAGCTTGCTACACTGTGAATGCAACATTAACTATAATTGTCCTTGCGAATTATGGCAGGAAAATAACACTAGACAAAAAATATGAAGTTACTGTAAGTGTCAATAAATGTGTTTTTTGCCTAAAGCAAATACTGTCTTTTCCGTTTATTTTCTTCTGAAAATACACCAGAATGTTTGTTTACCTGTCTGGGGATGATGTCCCCAGAATACAGGGATTTAGTTCTCAAACATGTCACCTTTTTCATCCCTTCTGAGTTTGCAGGTATGCAATTGTACACTTGTACGTTAGCAAGCAACCATTGAAATATTACTACAGATTGTTGTAGTGCTGCATGCGGTATTCATTCAATCGGATTATTTCTGTATATTTATTTTGTCAGTGTCTCTCCAGTACATTCAGTAATGTGTTTCAGGTCCTAAACGGTCAAATAATGTTGGTTTATAATTTTGCTGCTTCCAAGAAATGCTCATCACCTGTGCAGCACCATATGACTGCAGCACAGCAATGTTATCTCTCACTGATTGTCTAGACTAAATGTCTGGCTGTTCGTCTGTACTACCACAAAAGTTAACAAAACAATGTGGCTAGTGAAAATCTACTGTGCATGATGAGATTGACTCCCAATGCCTCGCCAGTCGGTTTCATGACCTCCTCCTCTCCGCGTTTACACAATAGTTGTGTCAAACCTCAGCCCAGCTTTTGAACACAGAAAGGCGACCTGGTTGTAGTAGACCATTTCTCAGGTGTGGAACATGTCCATTTGAGCGCTGCACGGTGTGACCACTGCCCTATACTCTCTCGAGAAAGAGAAAGTTAAGAGAGGTTACTTCACTCCTTGCTTTGCTCAGTCAGGCTAGACAACTAAATTAGGAGGGTTTCAGTGCATAATTAATTTAGCATTATGTACTCTCTGCATTAAGTGATATTTCCCCCATTTTCTTAATAAAGGCTTTACAGTACAGCGCTTGTCAACCAACCAAAAGTAAATTTTTATAGCCCTTAATAACATTACTGGAACACATTTCACATGGAAGCACATGAACCCATATACCTTGTCCTCCTAGAAGACAAGGAAATACATAATAGGAACTGCCTGGAAGGACTCCTTCAAGCTTCACATTTTACTGACCAGCTGGGTGATGTGGAAGCAGCCAAACTATGTCAGGGTATGCAAACAGCCACTTAATCATTGTATATTAATAGTAATGGGCCAGTCAATCCATATCTTAATCAGTCAAATAAATGTTTCATCTTTTTGAGCTATGCGCCTCAAGAAGATTACATTGATGTTGATGTCTGTTGAATAAGATTGTGCTTGGTAAAAAGTATCTCATTTTTGGAAATAGCTGGAGTGGAAGATAAAACATTTGTCTATTTATAGAAAAAAAGTATTTAAAATATTTTTGTCGTAGGTTATCTTACGTCTTTACGAGCCTATTTGTGCTTTATGCATAGCAGTTTTAGTAAACAAAATCAAGAATGACACCATTCCAGGAAATGCCTGTGTATTGAGCACTATATATATCTACTGGCGGCTAGCATATAAACCGTAATGGTGGTTATCTAGAGCTGCAGCTCGTGAACTCGGTTGAAGGAAGAGTTGTACATCAGCTGATCGTTAATAAAGGCCCCCGTACACAGGGTTCTTGGCTGACGCTTGTTTGCATTATGCCCTTGGGTTAGGTACTCTATGTTGCTCAAGAATAATACAGCTAAATCGAACCTAAGATCATTCTTCCATGACTTATATTGCCTTTGAAGGTCTGTTTGAACTTTTCCTAATTTTAATAAAGCCTTACAGCACTAATTTCACAGTCAGACTTCTTATGGTATTTACAGCAAGAAAGGAAGGTTTATTAAATTCCATTTGTATTAATCATCAACCGGAGGGGTTTTAAATGGCCAGTTGTATGAAATACAGGTAAAAACGACTGCAATTAATCATTCAGTACTAAAACTGCTCTTGTAAAGCACTTCCTAGTATAGTTGGAGCATGACGCAGGAGTGGGTTGTAATCCTGTCCCACCCCACTCCCACAAAACTAATCCTGTCCCTTCCCGTCCTGCGACTTCTCATTCAAAACCATTCTTGTCCTGTCCCAATCACAGAAAAATGACTCCTGTTCATCCGGTAAAGTTTTTTCCAAATGTATTATACAAATTGTTGTATTTTTCCATATTCAATTGAAGGTAGACTGTATTTGCTGGGTAAGCGAACATGTTTTTCTGTGTGCATTTCACAAGAATTTCAACATTAGGCTGTACTGTAGACTATGTAACTTAAACTTGTGCTAGAGAGGTTGATCGTTTTGTAACACATCACAAAATTGTTGCAAGAGCAGGCTAAAACGTCTGTTACCATCCATCTCTATAAACAACCATAGTGCAGATAGTCATACTTTAAGCAGTTATGTGAATGTCAAATTCCACTAATGTTGCAAACAGGGAAAAATTATAATGTTTTCAGGTTAGCATTTTCTGTATTTCCCCTTAATGGTCAATCTAAAAGGAGAACTTCATACAAAACCACTATTGTATTTAATATCGTTATTTTCTTCCTCCTGGGCTCATTTTGAAGCCGAGCTCAGCGTGCAATACTGCATTTCCTTGCACAAGCAGCTGTCTCACACGCAAAACTTGTGCGGGTGCTACGGATATAATTTCATTTATACAGTTTGTACAGTCAAAGTGTCAATATAAGAGCAAAACTATGTGTTTTTATTTTTCCTTTCCCACCCATTGATAGTTATTTCTCATCCCGCCAGTTCATGGAACTGAAAATGTATTAAGTATCATGTGGGAATCCCGTGACCCAAGGGTATCCTGAAAAAATGTCAGGCTATAATACACTTTAATGTTTTGAGATGTGTGTGTATACTAGTACATGTATACTATACGTTTTATACAGTGTACTGTATTTATACTGTGTGTGTGTGTAAACACTGTGTAAACATATAATGTACATGCGATACTGTATACGTGTTGTATACTGAGTGTGTTCCAACCTCTCAGGCCGTCTGGACCTGGAGGGGTTGTTCCTAGTCAACGGCAATGCGGAGCGTGTGGACTGGCTGAGGCAGCGCTACGACAGCGGCCAGGAGGTGTCGCTGGAGAGGGAGGCGGACCTGGCCTCGGCCGTCAGCCTGCTCCGCCTCTTCCTGCAGGAGCTCCCCGAGCCCGTCATCCCCGTTGCCCTCCAGGGACACATCCTGCAGCTGTGTCAAGGTGTGCCCTCCGTCCTGTCAGCCTGTTGGGGGGGGGGGGGTTAATCCTCCCTGCTTGTCGTTATGGTGGGCCCTGTTGCTGCCATCTTGATTCTTGTGACATCTGGTCATCATGTTGAAACCATGTACATGAAGTTATCTCCTGGTTCTCACCGCTTCCCTGTACAGTGTCGCAGCGGAGCTTTGCTATAATACCTTCACGATGGAGTGCACTCATAGATGATGATGATCACCTGCAATAATAACCTGCATTACTCTCCTAATCCAATAATTGAGTGGAATGAAATCGTGGGCTCACTCCACATTTAGAGTAGTGTTGCGCTTAATTACGATTATGACAACTCTAATAGTGATTTATCCTGCTTATGTTTTCATGTTTTGCATCTACACATTGCAAACAAGGGACTCCCACATAGAGGCACCGTCCTTATTCTCACCATTATTAATTAAACTTCTATACAGTAGGTCTGGAAATGGCAAGGGATCTCACAATAACGCTATTATCATGAGATTCAGGTTCCAATTTGATATACTGGAATTCTCACAATGCCATGTATTACGATTCAATATTGGAATTTCTTTGCCTCCTTTGACCATTTACAAACCGTTAAATCATATTTCCAAGACCAAATTCTGCCAAAAACAATACCTTGAGCCTGTCAATTAAATTTACTCTGAACTTTCCAAGATTTTTTCTGCCTTGACAAACTGATATATACCATTGTATAATGCTTCCTTCATTCTGCTGAAAAAGACCATTGACTCTATATGATTGGAGTAATTACAGCATTTTATTTTTTCCAGAATAAAAATAAATGTATCCGCTTTTAATTACTTGAAAATCAAACAAAAAACATGACAATAGTGAATTGGCAGCCATCTTGTGCAGGGAAGCGCGTGGAGCGCTATTACAGTAGCTAGCTAGTCATGCTGAATGTGTGTGTGCGCCTGTCCACAGACCACAGCAGCGAGGATGAGCTGTGCCGCAGCATGAAGTACCTGCTGCAGCAGCTTCCCCAGGTCAACTATGGCCTGCTGCGCTTCCTGTGCCGCTTCCTGGCTGGCGTTGCCGCCCTGCAGCCGGAGAGCTGGGACGCCGGGGCGCTGGCCGCCGTCTTCGGGCCCGACGTCTTCCAGTGAGTAGTGCTGTCGGTCCTTCATGCCTGGCCACACGGCAGCCATCTTGGTAACACCTCCAGGCAGGATGAATAAACTAATGAATTAACAAATTGAGAGAGAGAGCCATAACTGCACTTACAGTGGTTACCACGGCATACAAACTGCATGTACACACTCGCAATATAATCTGCATATAATCTGATGATACAAAAAATAATAAAAACGTAAACTTTAGGTGACTTTGCCCCAAGTAAAAAGCAGTTTTCCCCCATGTTATACTTCTACTAAGCATGCAGTGTTGGCTTGCATCAGTTTAACAAAACTATTGGCTAATTAGGTCAAGATTTAGCAGCCAATTGGCTTTTTTCCTCCAACCGCCATATTTGCCGTTATGGCTTTCTCCCATAGATTTCCATTCAGAATTCTTTGAAGTGGCCTGTCTCCTCTATATTGTCTCTGGTATGGAAGTTTAGCTTGCAACTGTAGGCTGTATAAATCCATCAGTTCTACTGATTAATCTTTAGTATAATAGAGCGTAACAGTGTGGTTCCGGAAGTAAATTTCCCATTCATTTTCTCCATTGACATTTTGGAAAATCCTTATATAAAATGTTTTAAGTTTGGAACCAAGCCAATCAATGGTATGTGCTCAGGAATAAGCCACAAGTTCATAGTTCAAGTTCAAGTTGATATATCAACCTTGTTTTAAGATAAACATGATTTATTTGCATTATCACGGATAACTACTACAGTACCCGCGCTTCGGAGCTGTTCGGAACTTGGAGAAGATAAGTGCTTTTTGTTACCATGGAAATGTTTCAAACCCCGCAAAGTCATATCAGCTAGTGAGTATTGCTAGCGCTTAAGAGTATGATTGTTTATGTTAGAAGTATAAATAACCTGAAAACCTTTGTACAGTTGCAAGAAAAAGTATGTGAACCCCTTGGGTTTACGTGGAGTTTTGCATGAATTGGTCATAAAATGTGCTCTGAACTTCATCTAAGTCACAACAATAGAAAAACACAATCTGCTGAAAATAATACTACACAAACATTAGCTGTTGCCATGGTTTAATTGAACATAACATGTAAACATTCACAGTG
>JAODLL010002902.1:0-12074 GCA_026546735.1 Forbesichthys agassizii | reverse complement strand
GACCCCAGACCCGCTCCCCAGCCACCTCAATCAGTCAGAGAATGGAACCCCGAAGACATTGACAGAACGAGCCTACATGAAGAGGAGATACTTACAGCATAGGCTCCAATAAGCACAGCACTGTTAGCCCTCTTCCGCTGGTCAAAGCTGGTGTAGTGCACTATTCTCTTCCTGGTCAGTGTGAAGGACTGACAAGATGAATACACTTATTAATGTATTGTATAGAAAATGGAAAGCCTATAATATACACGGTATAGAATATAAGCAAATATAATATAAACAAAATACATTTAGGAGGAGTTTGAAGAAAGGCAGCTGTATGCAATAGTACACTTTAAAGCTGTTATTTAATTTAAAACATAGAACACACACTGGGTCTTGGTGCCTGCCATAACCCGATTTCCCATAGCAAATCAGAAATCTTATCTATATAACAGACAACTAATCATATCTTACATTAAACGGGTATCAAAGTCAGTCATTGTGGAGAATGCTTGCTGATATTTGAAACACCTCCCCTTTCAGAACCCACTTTTTTTAACGGCTCACAGCAAGCTCCAAATTTGAAGCACCAAATAAAGCGCACAAGTTCGGGATAGTATCACGAAAGCAGCCAGCTCCACCAATCAGAAATGTCCCTGTTACATTTTAGGATTGTGGATAATGAAGTAATTCTCTGACATTGCAAATAAATCATATATTTTAAAACAATGTTGATATCATACAGACTTGTGGCTTCTACAGACATCACTTCACAATCTTGTAGCTTGTTTCCAAGCTAAACTCCTTAAATAAAATATTTTGTAAAAAGTCAATAGAGAAAATGAAGCCTGATATTGAATCCATTCAAAACTTGCAGGACAGTGGCCCTCCAGGACTCCCCACCCCTCTCTATATTATAGGGTGCTCTCTCAAAAGCTCCGCCCCACACATTGGAAATGCATTGCCAATGCTCGGATTTTGTTGTGTGGTCTGCACCACTTGTTTGTGTTTCCATTTATAGATCTAGGGCATGGCTGTGTAAACTAACAGCGGATTATATTTTCAACACACACACACACAGAATGGGCATCTAGCTAGTAAGATATTTGCTACATTTGATAAAAGTGTATTAGCTTGCTTACAATCACGGACTATACCTTTATCCAAACATCCAGACACCAATGTATTCAATTTATTCTCCTAAATTTGTTTGGTGATCATGTAATGTGCATGCTCTCATGCATCAGGTTCAGCTCTTGTGGATATTTGTGTATATTTCAAATGTGTACGTAATTTACATAACTTTAGCCAATATGTTATTGGTTAGAGAAGACAACTAATACATGGAACAGATTGAAAAGCATATGGTCAGCCAAATGAATAGTATTGTGGCAACAAACTACACACAGTTAAGTTTGCTGGTTTTACAGGTTGTAGGGAGAATGGTTGCTTGGAGTCCCAACCTGCATCTAAGCAACATCGGTCTCCAGTTTGCATTCTGTACATTCTTACAGAGGGAGTGACATCACAGTAAACTTACCTTGAGTTTTTTGTTGAGTTTACAGCAGTATCTGTACAGCATGGCGAGATTCAATGGCCCAAAATCCGCATAAAAACTGTTGAAGAAACATGGTTCTTATTATAGTGTTCCGGTTAAGTTTCACCTTTTTCTATGATACGGGACAATAAGGTGACTTACTTTTCATAGGTAAATTCATCATCTGTGCAGAAATAGTGTGTGTTTGCAGTGCTTTTGGGCTTGCTTCGTAACGTAGCAAAATACAACCGCTCTGTAACAATTTAAGAAAAACAGGAGTTTAAAAGATGCAAGATATCCTATATACTGTGCGCACGTGTATAATGTATGTATACATTATTTACTTTATTTTAATATATTAATATAATTAGTACAGCTGATGCTCAGGTTACAAAGAACTCACATTGGGATTGAGCTTTGGTTTTTAAAACGCACCTTTTATAAACTCAGCTGCTCCAATCAGTTCAATCTCGTCTGCCATTTTAAACAAAGTTGATAGAACAGAGGATGGTTTGATTCCGTCCAGAGCCATGGCTCAATATCACTGCCGTCAAAACTCGAAAGTTCAGAACCAGCCAGCATGCAAACATTGGGCTACCGTACTGTACAGTAGCGAGAGGCTAGCAGGCTAAACGCTTTAACAGGCTAACAGGTTTAAAAGCCTCAATAAGTTGGCCCTATCTGCTTTCCCCCCCTCTGTTACAACTAGTCCCAACTGAAACTGACATTTTAGGATCTTCAGCACTTCCGTCTCGATTTAAAACAACATTTAGAACTTGTACAAATCTTCTAATCCGGATCAAGAGATTTCAATCTGTGACTCTTTCTTAAAGAGCCATGGCAACCAAATATGCCTATAGCGCTGGTGCGTTCAGGGCAGGTCAGGAATTCAAATAAATATGGGCAGGTCTAGACTTTCAGGCGTAGACCGGGAGTAGATAGTATGGATAAGATCTACGGTACTTTCATTGCATGCATACAACAATGTAGTATATACATCTTATAATGTCGACCAGTCTATACCATCTAACAATATATTGGCATAGCCTCCAACTCCAAACATGAAATCCCCTGCATTGACTGAGCAAAAAGCTGCACACACAATTAAAGCCATGGCAAATGTAAACTCAACTGTATCTGTATGATTTTATGGGTAAGTGACAATGTGGACTGTTTCCATACATCCCAGCAGAGTACATCTAGCATTTTATTTGATTCAGCTGATTTGATATTGATCAAATCATATGCGCTGTTTGTGTTATAAGGAAAACAGAAAACCAAAATCAATTAGTTTTTTCAAAAATGCTTTACAGTATATATATATATATATATATATATATATATATATATATAGTTCATTTTTAGTTTGTATTGCATTGTAAAGTATAAAGTATGACATACACACACTGTATATACATATTATTTTTGAGCATGGTTAGGTAATCAAGTTTCTGATAAGATCAGAAAATAGACTACAATTTAAAAAACAGTAAAGTCAGGCCAGGCAAGTGTTTAATTGCTTCAAGCTTCCATCCTGGCTGCATGGATGTACAGTAAGGGTTTCATGTGCCCTTCAACACCTTGTAGACCTTCAAGCTTTTACTTATTTTTGGGGAACACATCAGGATGTCAAATGAATATCTTAATTGACCTCTGCCCTGAATCCCAACCTTTAACCATGGCTCACTGTTATGTAGGCTACACACATAGTATAGGAGGTGCAAAATTTGTCCGTGCCAATAAAAGCTGTAGGGAGAACAGAATCAGCTGTTTTTGTAATGCTGGTTTCACCCACAGGGGAGACACAGATTAAGTAGTACTCCTTTAGTATAAAACCCCCACAATCTTATTAATTATATGCTACAAAAAGCAAGAAACATTGACAGTGTACAGAGTAAAACCTATCAGTAACACCACTGGTGGTAATTGTTTCAAGAATATGAAGCTCACTTGGCACTCTACAGTAATGTTATAAAACATCAATGCTTTTGGGAAATTTTAAAAGGAATGCGCTGGTGATGCTGGAATAACTTTAGCCCCAGGACCACTCACTAATGCACGTGAAACAAAAAATTATATTCAAAATGAAATGAGATCAAAAGGTTTTAACAGGTTATGGCCTGACCTGCTATGAGAGAAATCCACACACGCTGTGGTGCTGAAGGCTGACTCCATTCACTCTGTTGGGGCCTCCAGCCCACATCTGTCATGGCTGCATTGGAGAAGAGCCAGTCTGGAGGAACCTTGGGACACCTACAGAGCTATAACAGAAGTATGGAGAACCACATCACTGCAAATACAGAGTCTATTCTCTGAATGTGAAAGGTTGGGGCAGAGACCTGGAGAGGTAGCAGCTCTCAGGTAACCTCCTCACGTTTCTGCTACCGTGTCAGCTGGTCTCACGACTGCCTGTTCCAGAGGACAAGGTGTGAATTTCCAGCCTCCTTAGGTTTCTGCCCCCATTCACTGCAGTCAATACGCTACTTCCGTTTGATCTAAATTTTCCCCTATAAAAATATATTGTACACAAGCTTTCTTTTAACAGGGACATGGTGGAACGTTTTTCCTCTCATTATGCTTGGTTGAACTCAATAACCTGATACCTAGTCTCTGACATCATGGAAACCTGATTCAAGGCATCTCAGCCAGGCAGGGGACAAGGAAAGGTTCTCTAGATGTTTCTCATTTTTGTCACAGACATGTCATTGTCATGGACATGGCAGTGGCCATATTGCAATTTGAATTAAGCTGTTACCTGTAAAGTGTTACAAATTCATCAATAGACCACGTAGAGCTGTAACAATAGTATAACCCTCTAATCTAGAGAGTACAACAGCTGTCCTGCCCTTATCAATAATCATACAGTGAGGCTGGCTAGTGATACAGGCCTATGTAAAGTGGATGGCTAGTTCGCAGCACAAGTATTTCAGCGCATTTACGCTAGTGACAGCAATCTCGAAAGCCTGAGTCTAAATAGTCCAATGACAATTTAGACTTTGGGGGCAAGGGCTAATATGTCTGTGGTTCCGGTGTTGCCAGAGGATATCCAGATAATGGATATACGGACCAAGACTTCCTCTTCTGTCCCCTGGTCATCATTTATAGTCCACTTAGCAACTTGAAATGTGAGAATGAAGTTAAGAGTGAATTTGGCGAATGTAACATAGCTGCATAGGAATGCAAATCATTAAAATAAATTAAAACGTTTTAAAAAATGCATTTCAGCCAATGTATTCGAGCTGTTATGTGCTCCATAAAATGTCCTGCATGCAACTAAAGCCCACTCAAAACATAATTGGTAAACACTACTTGCCCTACAAATTAAAATCAGGGAACTTTCGATATCAAAATCTCTCTCTGATGTCTACAGATTCTGCAGTAATATTCAGATACCACTTCATAGAAATTACACATAGCCTACTGTTGTATAGTATATACATGTACAATAATACTGCATTTACAGATCTGAAATCTTTTGACAATCATAATTAGTATTCAAAAATAACTTTGAGGAACACTGGACACAGTACTTGTATAATCCAATATGTTCTACATTATATATGTATAACAATGCCAGAATACCATTTTCTCAGTGTAGAATTTATTGTGTGATCTGTACAGTATTAAGGAAATGCCCTGACACAGCAGGGCACTTCACACCTGCAGTAGTGCTGTGGACATTAAGATAATTGATGTGCTGCTTAGCTGCTACCTGCAGTACAAGCAGGCTTGATAATATATTGACATATGGATGGTAGTGTTGTTAAGGTAGGGCTATAGGCCTACAGCAGGGGTGCCAAACTCCGGTCCTGAAGGGCCCCTATCCTGCTTGTTTTAGATGTCTCCCTGCTCCAACACACCTGACTCAAATCAATGGGCTTCTGCAGAGACTGATAACGAGCCATTCATTAGAATCAGGTGTGTTGGAGCAGGGAGACATCTAAAACAGGCAGGGCGGTAGCTCTCCAGGACCAGGGTTGGGCACCCCTGGCCTACAGTCACACATTATAGGGTAGGTCTACATGTGCAAATACAGGTCAGTGTAGTAGGTCTGTACAGGTAAGATGGTACTAAATGTAAACATGCAGGTGAGGAGTGGTATGATGTGACCACAGAAAAGAGTTGGTATAGTAGGTCTAAACGCAGGAGTTGGTAAAGCCTGAGCCTTGACATTCAATGATGCAGGTGAGGTCATCTTCTGTCTTTGTTATTGTAAATTTGGCCTAAAAAGAAAAAGTAACTGTTAACAAATGCATTGTTTATTGGACCTGTACAATACCACCGGTCAATATGTTTGTGTAAATGTAGCAATGTTGTAATTGATATTCAAATGAGTTTAATGTGCTACAGAGGCTGTTATGGTTAGCCACTCTAAACTACTAGTGAATGATCCAGTTTTCCCAGTAACTTAGGCTGTACCTGGGTCATCTTTTCTGCTACGTGGATGGCTGTCTCTGTGTGCAGAGTCACTGCACCCGTTCGAATCCGAGAGATTCCCTTTGCCAAAGCCATGAAGATTATTAGCTGAAAAATGAAGCAAAGACATTTTTATAAAGTGTTAAATTTCCCATCCTGATATTTCGAGCTTCAGTCTGGAGAGCTTGAAAACCATGCTTCAGTCCGGTCAACCTAGTGTCACCAATCAGCATCGTACTGGTAGCAGTACGGGCGTGGATTAGATGTGACAAAAGAGACTAGAAGTAAAATATTTTAAAAACAATGGCGGTTCGTGTAGAGCTTAATACAGATGCTGAAATAGCATCAGTTTTAGTCAAATATAATTTATTAGAAGAGCTAAGAATGGTACTAAGGCCTTTTCCTCAATGAAAAATGTTTTCACTCTTCTCCTGACTTGTCTTCTGCAAGTTATCAACAATTGGCTCCACTGGTTAATGAGTTCATCCAATCACAATCAATGTTTTAAGAGTGCCTTCCTTTTGAAAACCGCTTCAATAGATGGCTCCCATGATTGTCGTGTAACAGACCATCCATCTGGCGTGTCAAGTTCACTTCCCATTTGCACTCAACAAAAGCGGCTATAAGTTTAACATCAATGACTAATCCTGCAATAAAAAGGTGCCTATATCAAGATTATGTCCAATTAAACAATCTTTAGATGTTTACATCTGACGAGTGGATTGTGTGTACACTGGCTGTTGAATAATCTGGACTATTGTAGAAATATTACCCTAAACACAGTCATGATGAAATACAAGAACAGCAAGGCATTTTATAGAAGTACCTGGTCCTGCAGGAATTCATCGACACAACCATTATGTTGAATATTCCTCAATAACATCTCAGCTGCCTCAATGCCCACTTTATCTGCATTAACACCTAAAACAAAAAAACAACAAAGCATTAAAATCACAATTGTTATAAACAGTTTGTTTGACCTTTATTTTACCAGGCAACTTGAAGAACATATTCTCATTTGCAGCAACGACCTGGGGGAGTAGTTATGGCTAGGAGAGAGGGCAATTGCACCAATTGAACCTGGGGATAATTAGGTAGCCATGATGGTATGAGAGGCCAGGACAAGTGCCATGATGGGATTGTCAGTGACCAGAGTCAGGACACCCGTTTAACATCTCTTCCAAAAGATGGCACCCTACCCAGGACAGATCCCCTTCACTACCCTGGGGCATTGGGATTGTTTTTATCTTTAGACCAGAGGGAAGAGTGCCCTCTAAAGGCATCTTGCTCAAGGATGCTTACAGGTAGGCCAATTCCGGGGCTCGAACCAAAGCCTGGTTGGTCTGAGTCCAACACCCAGACCACTAGACTATCCTGCCCAACTCAACAATAAAGTCATCTATAGCACCCTGCATGCATAAAAACATGCATTAGCAGTAATGCATGTTTTTATGTACCGGAAACCAACAATTGAGTCAAAAATAACTAAATGCACTCTTCTAGTGCGTTGATGCTTCCTAGAGGCCAGGGTGTCCACCACAGGTTGCCTTACCTTTTTTCCCCAGAGCAGAACCTGCAAATAAGCAACCTGTTGAGGATTCTGCGATGATTCTGGACAAACACAACAAAGACTACATTTAAACACTGGTAATACAAATGACTACATAATTTTCATGAATAGTAAGTAGTATGGTACTTCAGTTCTGAGATAAGACTATTCCATAACATGATGGAAGAGTGTTATTATACATGATTCAATTTCTGTGGCCATAGGCCTAGCCTTGTGATTTGGTGTACTTCCACACAATTCTACTGACTAGGAGTAAATGTATTTACATTATTCCATTCCCGTTGCCAAAGGCATTTTCTTTCTCCTGCAGTGACTGTATGTTGATGTCTAGTTCTTTCATCTCTCTCCTGATGGTCCTCTCAGCTGCAGAAGACATTTCCTTTGCCAACTGGACAGACAGTGACTTTTTTTAGACAGTTTATCATATTTCATTCAGTATCAATTAGCTGACTCTAATTATATGTTCATATTGTTACATAATGTGGTGGTAGCTTTATACCTTGTAGGGAAGGACTCCAGCTACAAAGGCTCTGCCATATATCTTGGTGATGTTTCCTCTCTCTGTAATGGTTATGGGGGAGAGTTCTTTAACTGGATTCACTGTGGCTACAACCACACCTCCTCCCTTGGGATAGTAGCCCCTGAATTCACACAGAAACAACACTTATCTTAGAATTAGTTTCTGTATAATTGAACATGAATAATGCCATTGGCTCTAAAAGCACAATAAGGTCCATCAAAGATTCAAAAGGTGATACATGTAATATATTTAGTTTAAAACATTCAGAAATCAAATACTATCAAGGTATAAGAAATGTTCATTTTGATGATATGTCAAAGGCCTGTATGTATTTCATTGTAGAAATATTTTGTGAATTGAACAGATAGCTCTGCTCCGTACCCTTGTAATACCACTTTGTACCTTTTTAAGGGGCAAGTCACTAACTTTCAGGCTGCACTCATACCAACATTAGAAAAAGAAACACAGCGAGTTACTGTTCAATTGCTTATTTGCTTTTAAATATGATTTCTTTCTTTTTGTGTCAAACACTGTGCATTTGAATCAGTTCATAGAAAATTATTTTTAATAAACGAGCGCCAATTGCACAAGGAAATGAAAACACTGTATAGTAATATGCTCATGGCATACAAGCTATAAAAAATATGAACCGTGGTCAATGAAACTAGCCTAGTTTGTTCATACAAGACTCGTTACAGCCCGATCACTATATTCTGACCCCGGCATTCCAGTGTTGCTTTCCAGCGTTGGATGAATCAGAAGTTAGTAGCAACCTAAATAGATTAGATTTGATGCTGATTCAAACACACCTGGTTCTAATGAATGGGTCATCATCTAGCTCTGCAGAAGCCTGATAATGATCCATTCATGCGAGTCAGGTGTGATGGAGCAGGGAGACATCTATGCAGGGCAGGGGTCCTCCGGGACCAGGGTTGGAGACCTCCTTGCTCCAACACACCTGATTCAAATGAATGGATCGTTATCAGTCTGCAGATGCCTGATTATGACACATTCATTAGAATCAGGTGTGTTGGAGCAGGGATACATCGAGAACATGCAGGGCAGCGATTATGTGTTCCTTTGTCGGTTATTATTTCACCATGCTGCGACTGTCTGTTCTGCTTTCTGTCAGGTTGCAAACAGTTAACTGCATGTATTAAAAGCAGAAACCCTGGCTTTTGTGTTTCTTGTCGTATGGCATGCAACCGCTTTCTCCAACGCATTTACAGTTGCCTGCAAACCATAGCCTATACTGTTCCATGTGGTGTTGTTTTCTTGTTGATATGGCATGGGAATATTATAAAATAGCAGTGTTGAACTAAAGATGCCACAATATTCTGGTGAAATGATGACAAATGCTTTGGAGAAGATGGTACTTTTATACACATAGCACATTTAAGCTGTTGACTAACCTCATTTTAATGTCACAATCAAAATGGACGCCAAATCTTTCCAAAATTGGCTTGAATACCTGAGGGACAAGAATAATTGTAATACTTTTTGAAAAGCTAAAGATAAATAACAGCAGGAAATGCAACAAATATTTTGCACATTGGAAAAAAAAGAAAACATCACTTATTGATTGTTACAGGCTTTTACTTTTTCCATTACAAGCTCTATTACTTTTAAATGGAAACAGAGATCAGCCAGTTGCACCAGGAGAGTGCAAGTTCAAACATAACCTATTTTGAATGCAATTCCTAACTCAATTCAGTTTACATGCTATTAAACTTGCTGATACAGTTACAAGCATAGGCATAACTTGGATCTTTAAGAGTAAAGTCCTGCGTAAAATAGCAGCTGTCATAGCGCTTCATTTTGAAAGGTGGGATAACTGAGGATAAGCAGACATGAGTCTCATTTTGTTATGTGTTCACTGTGATAAGATTGGTCCTCAAGCAATATAGCCTCAATATCTTAGTTACACCAACTTTGATTATATAAAACAATGCAGATAGAAAATTATATTCCCTGCCTTGTCAAAGTTCTAGTCTTGGTAAATAATGCTCAAGCAAGGGATGTAAAAACATTTCTTTCTAGCGAATCTAATTATACCTGGATTGTCAAAGGGAAACATGCATGTACATGACATTGTTTTAAAGATTCCTTATTCCAAAACACTATTCTGGCATATATGTGATTGCATCCTCAAAACAGTTGTTGGCTGCGTCGACAGACGGGAATCTGGAGAGTCGTTGGAAATGTATATTTTTATACCAGTATAAAAATATATTCGGGAGCCTAAACAAGACATGGGAATTCCGTAAAGTGGGGCTTCGCATGCACAGTCAACGTGCACAGGCACGCTCAGCCGACAGACCAGCGCAGTATACCAGTAATATGCTCCCACAGACATAAGATTCTGTGTAGACTACGGTTTAGGCTCGACGCAGAAGCATACAGTAAATCGCCCTTTACTATGTCTACTGGACATGAAAGGTATTTTGAATGACAAGCACAACAGTAACAATGACCAAGTAGACATTAAACTTAACCTGAGATATTTGTTGGGAACCTAGAAAAGTCTGGCTGCAGGTGTTGTATATCTGTTAATTAAGTATGGCTGGACTAGAATATTAGACTGCATTTGTTTCATGTATAAGTATGGTTTCAATTGTGGGATTTACGTGTTCTTTTGAACTTTTTGCATGCATTTTGTTTTGTTTTTTCGTAGTATTTTCTCACTAAAAAAATAAAACAAACATTCCATGTGATTCCATGTTCCATTGCTAAAATATATAATTACATTTTATGTAATGAAGGCTATATGTTTAACATTTTAAATAATCAAAAGGCACGCATACCATTATTTTGTGTGTTATTTAGTTTTAAGTTGGTTTGGGACTCATTGAAAAAAGAACACCATCAACTTCATCATTCAGCTGGGCATGCTACACTTCTGATATCAGATCAGCATGTAACAGCCATAGTACCTGCAGCCAGACTTTTCCATTACATAGGTAGCTAGTTTCATGCAACTCAATCAGTGGTACAGTACCTTTACAGTGTAATCTATTTGAGGAGCCATCTCTGCATTAGTGCCTCCTTTTAAGCAGAGCTCTGAAGGAGAGTCAGCATACAGTACACAGGGCAGAGCCACCTGCAGCAAAAGGCAAACACTCCTGAAGGAGATGGGATTCAAATGTATATTTAGAACATTTCATACTAGGTTATTAATATGTTTAATATTAGGTTACCAAATGCCTTGTGGATTAACTTAATTCACAATGTATTATGTTATTGTGGACTGTAGAGAACCTTCCAATTTCAGCGATGGAATAGTCTGCTAAATTATCCAATTTTAGCTCATTGACTGACACACACACACACACACACACACACACACACACACACACACACACACACACACACACACACACACACACACACACAGTTTAATTAACCATATACAGTATTGACAAAGATAAACAAATGTTTACATTTTTGTTAGTTGAACAGGGTCAATTTTACTGAACGAAGGCTTACCCTGCGGTCCGGGTGTTTGCTAGGTGATTTCCTGACTTTATTTTCCCAGGAGTCAGGCAGATCTCAGTTGAACCAATAGTTGCTCCATCCAGGCGACCTGAACAGATATCTCGAACCAGCTCCAACCCTGACAGATGTTGTGGTCTGGTGAAAAGCAGCACTACTTTATACAAACATTAAGCACCATACCATTACAAATACTATAATTTCAAATTGTATTCCCAATTTAAAGGATTTTTGCTAGAGTCAGTCGTTTTAGGGCTTGTCACCAGGAAAGTATCTTGACACAACAGATATAATTCATTTCATTCACATGTAAATGTGTGATACAAAGACAGACAATGGTGAGAGCCAGGGGGGGGGAAGGGGGTCTTCACTCAATAACTTAAACTTTATTACTGCATTCTGGTGCATTTTTAAAAGCACCAATTTCTGCCTTTTCTACAATTTATAGAATAAATCCCTGAAATTCCACAATATTCAAGAAATCCTGTAGGATATATACACACACACACACACACACACACACACACACACACACACACACACACACACACACACTA
>JAODLL010002901.1:0-12075 GCA_026546735.1 Forbesichthys agassizii | reverse complement strand
AGAGAGAGAGAGAGAGAGAGAGAGAGAGAGAGAGAGAGAGAGAGAGAGAGAGAGAGAGAGAGAGAGAGAGAACTTTAACAAGACAAGTTTGAAACTCACTATGGAGAAATGCTCGTGACACATGTAAAATAAATAAAATAAATCTAAATCTCCAAACCGTGCAATTACACAAACAACTGAAAAGGGCACCATTGATACTTCCACCAAAAAATGTGTTAACGTGCTAAAGCCATCATATTTCACTTAATGAAAAAACTATTTACACTGTATTCGTTTTTCTTTTTTTTTTTTTATATTCATAAACAGGGTTGGAAAGTACTGATTACATGTAATCAGTTACTTGTATCTAATTACAAACAAACAAAAACGCACTGTAATCCATTGCAGTTATCTGAGATAGTGTAATAAGATTACAGGTATTTCTGAAAAAAATGATGATTACTTCTAGGACTATTCTGTCCCATTTAAAAAGCAGAAAAAGGCATATAACAATCAGTTATTTTTAACCTTCCATTAACGGCAATCATATCATTAATTGAAATTAAGTCCTACTTAAATCTGTTTCCCTGAGCGACATAAACGGTCGGGATTCGGTGCTGCCAACGCAGTAAATTGCTTTGGATGGCATCTCAAAGGACAATGTTAAGGCGTCTTCAGATTATGTTACTAAATTTAGACAATACAAAATTAATGTTACTAATAATAATTTTAGTCTGGTAACTAGTAACTCTAATGGATTACATTTAAAAAGTAGCCTACCAAACCATGTAAAGAACACAAAATATGTGTGCAATGTCACAGTTGTTGACAGATAATAATAATAATAATAATAATAATAATAATAATAATAACAACAGGTGACCCGGTCTGCATGTTTCAAAGTGACGTGTCCAAAATGTAATAAATATATGTATGTATTTGTGCCGCTCTGCATCTAAAAGATGTGTCAGTGGGAGGGTGTTGGTCCGTAAGGGGGGAGGGGGGTGAGAGTGTTATGGGGTGTGCGAGCGGAACATTTTTCACACGTCACTGAGATGTGGCCGATCTGAGTTTGACACTAATCCATTTCTCAAATGAAGCGCATAATGAGCGTTGGGATGGGCTCTGACGGTTATCCCGGCGCCAGACACATCTGGACGGGCTTCTTTCTCCCCCTCTCCCCCTCTCCCCCTCTTTCCTTCTGACACGGATCTTAATAACGAGGCAGGCCTGGATGCTCTCGTGAGCTTTTGGGAGGCTGACTCAACGCGTGATTCGCTCCATGACTCAAAACTGTCTCATAGCAACGTGCTTCCGAAATAATCACTGGCTCTATTCTGCACCATGGTGGTGCAAGTTATTTCTTTTGTGTGTTGTTTTTAGTTGGAAAAACAAAGACTTTCCCAAACAAAAACAACAAATTAAAGTATTTCAAAAGCTGCTAATTACACAAGAGCCGTTTCACTATTCACTTTAGTCCCGGCATAGTTATTCCTATGACGGGAGGGCCCTATATGATATCTGCTGCTCTGGGAATTTGAAGTAAAGTTGATTAACAAACAGGGCAGTGGAAGATTCTCTACTGCAGAACATTTGTTGAACAAGCATGCAACATATAAACACTGTGCATGCATGAATTGTTGCGTGATTATGTGATTGCGTGAGTTTGGGTGAGTATGACGACTTAAATTAGAGCATTCATGAATAAAACATTGAGGATATAAAACGGTGGTGACATAAAAAACAAATAACCTTCTGGGTCTTAAAATAAACTGAACGTAATGTTACATTAAAGGTACCGTAAGTGATTTTAAGTATTGTATTGTATTCTAATACTTGTTTTGTCAAACTCACCAAATATCTCCTTGCAGTCCACTATCTTATCATTCTCGTGTGTACTGAAGAAATACCCAGTACTCCGCAGCTCTGGCTCTGAAAATAGGAACACAAACAAAGTGTTGCAGACAACAACAATGCCCTAACCTTCGCAATGAGTTTTCAATGTGGCGGATGGTGTAGAGCTTCTGATTGAGCACCCTGTGGCATTGAAAGGAGAGGTGTTTTTGTTTTGATTGCTCCAAGTTAGCAGGAGTTCTGGAAAATGACTTACTTTAATGTACAGTGCTGTTCTTCACAGGTATGGGTTTTACACAATTGCCACGACACGTCTGAACATCTTCAGCCCAGTGGTGACACCAGAAAGATGGAATAACTTGCCAGGTGGAAAGGTGTTGCTCTGCACTGGCCAAGTCACACCACAAAATGAATTTAGCATCACAGCAATCTCACTATCCATGCACAACGTGTCAACTGGCATCGATCGATTTGAACATCAACATTGAACCATCCATTTAAGTACTGACACAAGTAAGGACCATATGCATTGCATTCTAAAATGTATAAATACACTACACTGGAAGCTACGGTAACTAAACAACCTCCGTGATGGGGTCAGAAAGTGGGTGTCTGCAGAACACTGTAAAAGTGGAAGATTGATCATGTTGAATATTAAAAAGCATTTCTGGGAGGGTGCTACCATGCAGTGGAACTGTATAAAGTGTATACATGATAGTATGTATACTGTAGTTGTACTGTATGTAGTGTATACATGATAGTATGTATACTGTAGTTGTACTGTGTGTAATGTATACATGGTAGTATTTATACTTCAGTAGTACTGTAGACAGTGGTAGTATTTCCATATAGTGTATACATGGTAGTATTTCTACTACATCGTACTGTAGACAGTGGTAGTATTTATACTGCAGTAGTACTGTAGACAGTGTTAGTATTTCCATATAGTGTATACATGGTAGGCCGGTCTTGACGCAGTGTCCCAAGTTAGCCGGGCGCCGTGTTCCAGACCTTTTAAACTTTGGAGTCTATTGAGATTGACTCCCTTATGAAGCACCCCCCCCACCCTACCCTTTTGCAGAGTGGGCGGTGAGCTGGAGAGGACGTTTAGGGGGTTCTGGTGGTGCCTTAACAAAATTGAGGACGGTGCCTTTAATTTAATTTAAAAAAAAGAAAATCCACTTTCAACTTGTTTTTAAAAAGTGATTCTTGTCCCATGTATTTCTGGGGCCGGATTCCTGTTTTATAATTGGTTTAAAAAAGAACTTGAGTTTCAATTCCACCGAGCTAATGAGTTGTCAGAAATTTGCTCGGTGCATGAATCTCATTTATAAGTTGGAATGAGAGAGACAAGAAAAACAATTTGAGTTACTGGAAAGCAAGCGTAACCTTTTTACAGAATAACAATGGAGCCCCAGAGCATAGAACACTGCCTTGTCACAACACGCCCATATAAGCAAAGTGTTGGAACTCACTTTTTTTAATACCGGTAATGTAAAAACCCTTTGCCATTACACTGGTGCAACATAGCTGTAAATGGGCTTTCCCCTGTTCGGACCAACATGGATGATTGATACACAGGCTCAGAAAGCACCCACGCCCCCCCGATAGCTAACGGGCTGGGAGAATTAAAGGTGTAGTCAGTTATTGCAAGCTATTTGTAAGATAATACATATTTAGTAAAATTCACCAAATATCTCCTTGCATTTCGCTAGATTACCGTTCTAAAATAATCTGGTACATCTGCACAGCCCTGGCTGCCTAAATAGCAACATAATCAAAGGGGCGAACACTGCTCGCGACAACAACATTGCTTCAAAATGCTTTGTTCGATGTGCGGAGTGGCGCCACGGAGTGATATTGTTTTTATTTGAGCTCGAAGTTAGCAAGCGTTCTGAAGAATATCTAACCTTCAGTGTGAGCGAGTTCATAAAGCTCTTTCTCCTGCATGTCTGACTTCACCTTTACCAGAGCGCTGCCGTGTCTCTGTCTCAGGAAACAGGAACAAAAAAGGAACAAAATGAAACAAAAATGTGTTTGCAGAACATAACACAATAGTGGTAGGTGCACCATATTCTCATGTAGCCACGAGCAGAGGCTCTACTATGTATATATTTACGTGTTATTTGAGAGGGATGTTTTGGTGTGCGCCCATAATAACATTCAGGACATCCAAATGAGCTTGGCACCCTGTTGCCTTGCATCACAGAATTGCTTCCAGCAAGAAGCGGGTGTTTTCTTGCTCATACAGTGCATTAAAAGATGGCAGACATTTTCATATCTGTCTTTGTATATTGTGCCATTTTTGATGCTCTATATAAATTATTACTAAAGTTATATAGTACAAAAGAAAACACATGTATAAAAAGATAGAGAGAGCGAGAGAGAGAGAGAGAGAGAGAGAGAGAGAGAGAGAGAGAATATTAACAAGCCAAAAGACATCTACCCCAAAGAGACATCTTAGCAAACAGAATCTACCCCTTCACACCACAAAAACCGGGAGCTATAGAGGGCGATAACAAGATACAAATATGTTTGGTATGAATATGTAAGTGGCCAGATCGAATATGTTCTAAGACAAATTAATAAATAAACCATCAGAAAGAACATTGATCATTCCTGCAGAGCCTGTGTGTTTGCTGAGAATCACTTAAATTCACTTTACCTTTTCATACAGTATCTACAATGTGCTTCTCTCCTTATTTTCCATTTCAAATCATAATCACTTCAGGATTTAAATCTCAGGGAGGGGGGTGGGGTGGGTGGAACAGCCAATTAGCGAGGCGATAATGGATTTCCAAGTCACTTGAGAAACGATGTGACCTCTATTTAAGTAGTCAAGATAATTACAGTAAGTTCAAGAATGAGAATATCAGCGTGGACAAATCAATTCATCCCAGTTTGTACGTTAAGTCCCACCACTGCGAAAGAAAGCAACGTCTCGACACGCACAGACGAGGCCTTTTGTTTTTGGACGGGGTCACGAATGGCAGTCGGCTGTCGGTGTGGCACTTGGGGAAAATACGGTGAAATGTATCCTTCCAACCGCATTCCTCTCACAAACAGAAAAGTTTTCTTTGTAAGCCAAATTAGCATGGCAACCGAATACCAGTAACGGCTAGGACACTCCGAAAAACAACATTATTGAATCTCTTTAAGCTGCAGGTGCCAAAAACAATTTTATTCTCCTTTGTTCATTAGATGGGAGGGGTTTTGCTTTTTCTCATCTTAGCATTCCACTTCTGGGAGGAAACGTTGATTACTTCCTGCGTTTTTTGAGGTCCCATTAGCATCTCTGCAACTCTTCCCCGACCCCCTCCAAGCAAACTAGCACTTTTATTGTATTATTATTCTGTTTACCTACCTTGTGTCGGGCCTTGGTTCCATAAGGAGGGAGGACCTGGTTGAGAAGCAAGCCAGGCACTACCCATAGAACTATATGGCACTACCCCAGACATGTACGTGAGGGATCATGGAGGCTGAAGATATCCCTTAGGTCGACATACGGGCACAGATGCATGGTACAATATATAACATTACTATTAAAACAATAAATGTTTATACACTGAGCATTTGTAAACTAGGCTACGGATTGTTCCTTGTTAGTGCTGGGGTGGGGATAGGAAGGTTGGACTACCAGCCTGAAGGTTGTGGGTTTGAACCCCAGTGTTGACCTATCTGTAAGCATCCTTGAGCAAGATGCCTAATCCACCAACTGCTCCTGGTGGTTGGTTGCACCTTGCATGGCAGCAATCACCATCGGTGTGTGAATGTGTGAATGTCAGGCAAAATACTGAGTGCTTTGGATATAAATGCAGTCCATTTACAATGGTAACTGCCAATGGAAATCTACTTCTCAATTTCGGACAGTGCTGTCGAGCAAAAATACAGATACATAACTGCATTATGTATCTGTATTTATCAGATTGCAACTGCCTGCCAAGCACTTCCTGGAACTGTTTTGCGTCTCCATGAATAAAGCGACGGTGCGACTCTCTCCGCTCCGTTTGCTTCCACTCCTGCAAGACGCCGCCTGGCTGCCGCGGAGGTGGTGAGGGAGGTGTGGGCCTGGCGCGTCCAGCCTCCACGGAGCTGTGGTATCTTTGGCCACACTGTGTGTGTGTGTGTGTGTGTCCTCTTCCTCCCTGCCTGTCCCCAGTCGGCTACAAACACACACACACACAATCAGGTCTGCCCAGCTGCCCGCCCTGAAAGCCGGAACGCAACACCGCTCGCTCGAAACCGGAAGACAAAACCTGACAACAAACCCAGGGTCCTCTCGCTCGCTCTCTGGACAGCTGCTTGGTAATGGGATGGCGCTAATGCCACTTTTGACACAGCTGGTAGGGTTTATAGTCTGGCTGGAAGTACACACAATTTGAGTGAGAGTGATGTTTAATTGCCACGACGTGCCATTGTTTGTTGTGCTTGAAACCCGCCTCAAGGTCCAGCTCCCTTTGGTGGTGATATTTGGCGGTGCATCAAGGCACTTTTAAAGGTATGTCAGCTATTGTAATATAATTCATTGTGAGATAATACAGTTTTGTTCAAATTCACAAATACCTCTTTTATCATTTCGCTAGCTTGCGTGCTAACGAGATAATCTAGTACTATGCTACCTTGGCTCTGTATATTGTAACATACAGTATACAGAGACGTAGCCTGGTGTAACCAGACAACAAAGTGAATATGGTAACCCTGCCTTTGATGTTTGAAACGCAAGCAACAAATTAAAAGAGGAGCTCAAAAATCTGCAAATATTTATTGCAGGTGTATGGATTTGATGCTCAAGAAGATGAACTGTGTCCCAAACATGGAGCCAGCCTCAAATTCACTAAATATCTCCTCTTACCGTTCTCTATGCATGCTGAAAAAATTATCTGGTACTTCTACACAGCCCTGGCTCCGTAAATAGGAACATTAACAAACATGCTTTGCTTCACAATGTGTTTCAATATGTGAGGCAGCGCTGCAAGGTTTTTAGTTTTTTTTGGATCTGGAAGTTAGCGAGCATTTTTGAGAATGACTGACCCTGCCATTAACACAGGGCTGGATTCGTTTCTCAGCACAAGAGGTAATAATGCATTTGAGGAGCAAGCTTTTAATGACCCAGACACCAGACATGCATAGAGGAGATGTACTGTATATCGTGATATAGATAGAATATTAATAAGTACTCCCCGACCACCCTGTAAAAATAAAAACTCGCTCTGAGGCAGACTGACGCCAGACTGACGGACGATGTCACATGCATGACATCATCCGTGCGTACGACCATGGCTGATGCAAAGACACTCCTGTCCCGGACTGGCTCTGGTTTCTCCGTTATTGGCACATATACAGTAGCACAGATCTCTTTTCTCAGGGTGCCTACTGCCTAGTCAATAGAATACATCTTCATTGTCCAGCAGGTCTGAAGTTTGTGTCTGGTCTCGCAGAGCCAGCCTTTATACATAAAGTATTGAACACAGCGCTTTCTAACTGAGTCTAGATCCGCCTACTTGACAGGAGAGGTATTTTGATTGACATGCGCGACGACCAACTACGTATCTCAATGACAAAGTCGGACGTTAAACTTATACAGAAGAATTTGTTGAGAAATTTACCAACGCTGATGATGTTGCTCGGAAAAGGGAAGTTTGGAGTCCCTTGCTGAAGCTGCTGCCCCCGCGACCCGACTCCAAACAAGGGGGAGAAGATGGATGGATGGATGGATGAATTTACCAACGCTACTCAGATATTGTAAGGTGGCAGCTCTTGGACACGTGGATGTTAAATCAGTTTGGTCAGTGACAGTTGAGCCAATTCTGTAAAGCCATCCAGTTAAAAGATGCACCATTTTTAATATGTTGTTAAAGTGTTGTTTACATGTTTTATACTTTTTGTCAATGTGTTGTCTACATGTCAATGTGTTGTTCTCAAACTTTTACATGCAAACAACACGTAAACATCATATAACAAATTGCGTGTCTTTGAATTGGATGGCCTTCCATAATGGCTGCTCTTTTTAAAGAAACTGTACCGTTAAGGCTGGGTAGATTACTTTTGAATTGTAACCCGTTACAGTTACTAGACAAAAATTACAATAAGTAACTTAATTTTGGGATTACCTAAAGGGTACCTGCATTTATATAGCACTTAACATTATTTTGCCTTATGGTAATTGCTGTCATGCAAGGTGCAACCAACCACTGGAGCAGTTAGGGAGGGGGTTTTTGCATCTTGCTCAAAGACGCTTACAGGTAGGTCAACACTGGGATTTGAACCCATCACTTTCCAGCTAGAGCCCAACACCCAGACCTCTAGACCATCCACATGGCAATGCATTTTGATGTGTGAGTCGCCGGCTACCTGAGAACACACAAAAGTACTATTTGATCTTTGGAATGCTTAATGTCCGGAAGGGATGTAAATACATCCATCCCTTGTGATTTAGGTTTTATGATAGGGCCTATAATTTTGCCAAATGTTAATATTTTGCATTGAAGTTTTTCCTTGCCCGGGGAGAGGAGCAGATTAAGGGGGTGTTGTTTGTTTCCATGTGAAATGTAGGTTGTAAAGCCCTTTGAGACTGCAATGTTATTAAGGGCTATATAAATAAAATTGACTTGACTTGACATACAACATAATATGTTACATTTTATTTAACAAAGTAATTTAGATAGATATAGATAGATAGATAGACTTTATTGCCCCATAGGGGATTTGTATTGGACACATTGCACAGTGCAAAATATGTGCAAAATGGTAAAATACATACAAAGATTCCCCAAACATACTTTAAGCTTTTATGAAAGCAAAAACTAAAACTATGATTTTATGACATACTCAAATTGTGCATCCTACACAGAACTGATAATGCATGTTTAGTGTATATAGCCAGAAATGCTGCGTTGCATTGCTATAATGTAATCTAAAATAAACTATACATTTGCGGTATAGGTCTAATGTTTCTTTCAACAAATCAGTGAACAACCTTGACAAAACCAGCCATTTCCTCGAGATTGTCAGCAGAGGTGCAGTGCTTATATAGGGTATCATCGAATTAACCAAAAAGACAAACTGCTCTGAGCAGTTTAGAGATGAAACGTAAATTGCCATAACAACATACCATGCACCAAACCTTTCCACCTTCCATAGTATGGGTTGCACCCGACATTACAATGTTACTCCATTAGTTACCTGGATAAGCAAGTTGCCCTCCTTCTTAGTAGGCCATTGGACTTGATTTCAATTATTTATTGTTGATTGATGTTAATGAAAGGTTAAAAGAGAACAGCCAATTGTTAGTGTATTTTTCTTCTGCAAAATTCCCTTTTACATTTTAAAGTAGTCCTAGATGTAATCATCAGATTTTTGTAAATACCTGTAATTTGATTCCACTGTTACGATGGTAACTGAAATAGATTACATTTAGTGACTTTTTTTTATCAGTTGTAACTGATTACATGTAATTAGTAACTTCTCAAACCTGTGTCTGTCCATGTGCAATGTTCTCCTGCCTCTCCGCAGATCAAGGCAGGTGAAAGAAATGATGAAAGAAACAGTAAAACAGAATGTGAGCATGTGTGTGTCAGTGTTTCTTCTGCCACAAGGTAATTACGTATTGATCGCAGTCTGAAGAGCTACACCGTGCCGTAACATTAAGTATCATCTTGAAGCGACTTTGCTGTTTTGGTTTTGAATTTACATATCTTCTCTGATGTAAAGAAAATAAATACTGTGTGCGCGGAAATTATTGTTGTTCTACCAACGTAACGTTAAATCTCACCTTAAAGCGACTTTGCTGTTTTCTATTCCATTTTGGATTTGAGTTAACATATCTTCTCTGATGTAAAGAAAATAAATACTCCATGTGTGCTGAAGTTATTTTGTTTTAGGTAATTGTACATCACTCAAGTAGCCTATTTCATTAGTTTACTTCTATGTACATTTTGCATTGGCTAAATGTTATTTAATAGGAGCAATATACACATTATTATTATTATTGAAGCATCTCATATTTTCCTTCCATACCAAATGAATGTAAAAATAACAAATCTGTGAAATGCTGCTTTTACTTAAATGCATGATTATATTATACACTGTTATACATTATCATATAAACCTATACTTATGTTACTTAGTGTTACTCAGGTATTGTCGTCTGTAAGGTACCTCTGTAAGGTATTATGGTCTTCTCCTCAGCCCTGCTGCCCCCATGAACTAAAAAGCACAGTTCAGCTAATTAGGCTTTCTTTTCTTGTCTGTTGTTTCTGGAACTAACAATTCCTTGATAATTAAATGGGGGAGCTCTTTGTGCTCTACTGTCTGCAGAGCCCTTTATTCGCCCTGTGAGGGGGACTTTTTAAATTATCCAGTCACTCATTCACACATATCTCTCTTTCTCTCTCTCTTTCGCTCTCTTTCTCTCTCTCTCTCTCGCTCTCTTTCAGACTTCAGTCGTCTGTCCAACGATCCAGAACAGCGTTCACTGTCCCCCCAATTGATGAATTAAAAGTGCTCCTTTGGCATCTGAGTCCTTGGTGGAAAAACTCAAAAGGCAGAAGGCAAATAAAAAGGACATACTGTACAATGGAGAGAGAGAGAGAGAGAGAGAGAGAGAGAGAGAGAGAGAGAGAGAGAGAGAGAGAATTGTCTTGAAACTAAACTGGTATTTATCTGACTGACTAAAGTGATAGACAATATTAAATAAGCATATTGTTTACCGATATTAAAAATGCAGCCACGGGTGTCAATAAAAACTAAATGTACTGCACTAATCAGGCATATTTGAACAACAGAGTCCACAATAAATGCATTAATAATTTTGCCATATTAGCTCAATCTATGAGTGTCTCTCTGCTTTGAATGACCAATAAAACAAGGTTCAAGTTTGACAACGAATGTGCTGGAGATTTCTTTCTTTCTCTGTCCCGTGGTCCCTGTCTTGACACTTATTGTGACTCCTGTATGTATATGAGATGTTTCTCTGTCACCGTTCCCTAGTGTCGTTCGTTCCACCTGTGTCTTAGGCAATCACGTAGGTGTATCACCTGCCCTCGTTGATGACGTTGTATTAGGTCTACTCATGTACAGTATATTGCCCTAGTGTGTTCCTCGGTCCTGTGTTGTTATTGCCCGTGTGTTCCTGTTTGTAGATCATGATTCCCCCGTGTTCCTGGATTATTAAAACCATTGCAATGCATTTATAAACTGGCCACCCTAGAAATAAACCTTACCACCTCAACATTTGTGTGAAAAAAAAAAATATAATGAAACTGTCCTTGATTAAAACTTTTACACTAAAAACCTTCGGTGCGAGACCTCTGTTCATCTGCCATGCGTGTACGAGTCAAATCCATTGAAGCGATCATCCATCATTCCTTGGACGTTTGTGTCGGACACAGGTGAGTAGCCTATGTGGGCTAAGTGCTGAATTAGATGTAGGAAAGAGTAGTAGCATGATATCGAAGACTTCTTTCTACTTGTTTAATGTATGTGAACGCTGTTAAAACAATGTTAAACAATTGTATTAACCTCGGTTGGTCCATAGCCTACAAAGCCAGACAATGCTCAGCATTGCTATTCACGTAGCTATCTATACATGCTATCTATCTATAAAAGATAATTCTGTGATGACGGCCAGTGTATTTCCCTCGACAATGTTAGCCTATAATAAAGTGATCCTTGTGTTTACAAGAATGTAATTTCACGGTCCAAGTTTTATGTGTAGGCCTATTCACTACACAGGTAAAGTAACGGTGTTCGGACAAAACGCTACGCTAGCGCTGCCCTATGGAACATTGCTACATTACATGTTCGGCGTTCCCTTAAAGCATGTGGAAAAAACGTATTGCATACTTGCACTGCATAGATCTTTGCCTACATACTCTTTCGAAAATTGTCATGGGAACATAAAACATTACCAAACGATCTGTTGTTTAATGTTGGTAATTTGTTAAAATTAGGTAAATAATTATTAAAATTGCCTCGTCTTGTGTTGTCTTGGGACCGCCGTGCCTCGTCTTGTGTTGTCTTGGGACCGCCGTGCCTCGTCTTGTCTTGGGACCGCCGTGCCCTGTGTTGTCTTGGGACCGCCGTGCCTCGTCTTGTCTTGGGACCGCCGTGCCCTGTGTTGTCTTGGGACCGCCGTGCCTCGTCTTGTCTTGGGACCGCCGTGCCCTGTGTTGTCTTGGGACCGCCGTGCCTCGTCTTGTCTTGGGACCGCCGTGCCCTGTGTTGTCTTGGGACCGCCGTGCC
>JAODLL010002900.1:0-12075 GCA_026546735.1 Forbesichthys agassizii | reverse complement strand
TGCTGGAGACAATTGGAGATTTTGGGATTTCAGTCACATTCTTTACTCAATATCACCCCCTCCCTCTCTCTCTCTCTCTCTCTCTCTCTCTCTCTCTCTCTCTCTCTCTATCTCTTTCTCTCTCTCAATGCAACGCTGTTGTCTCTCGCCCGTGTGCTAGGTAAGAAATTAGGTCAAGTAAGGTGAAGTTTCAGAGGAAAGGCTGTGAACCTCACCACCACAGATCAGATCGTTTAGATGTGACCTCAGAATGGCACACACACACACACACACACACACACACACACACACACACACACATCGCTGCATCAAAGCCTCTTTATGAGAGAAACAAGAAACAACAGGAATCGTTGCAGTGAATGGGATGACGACATGGCCGAACGATCTGTGTGTGCACAATGGCGACTTCAAAGTAGTTCAGTCTGCTGAGCAACTGCCCCCCCCCCCCTTCCCCTCTCCCCCAGTAGCTTCCTGTGATGACAATTGGCCAATTCATCTGATCAGACGCGGCATGAGGAACTGTAGTCCCTCACGTTGCGGAATGCGTGCGCGGGAAAGCATTCTTGCCGCAGAACCATTTCCAATTGCAGGGGCCATAGACCAACATGGTAACCATCTTTGATCCATGGCCCTCTAAGTAAAACCACTGTTTTAAACTGGCAATGTAGGCATCAGGCTGGGTTTGTTGACCTCCAGTATGAATGAATGAATGGATGCTATACAGTATAGATTAATTAGCCAAGTGCTTGTCAGAAGCCCAGTGCTTTTACGTTCATTTGTTTTCTATCTTTATCCTTGTCGATACTCACAGACGAGGTCATGCAGTCCTCACCGTGTCAGTATCCGTTTGCCAAGTCAATACGATCGATCAGTGCCGCTTCAGCGTGTTTATCAACCGCCACTGTAGCTTGTGCGGCCACGGCAACGACCATCTCCACATCCACACGCCTGGGAACACCTGCGCGACCTGTCTTTCAACCGTGAGCTGGCAGGATGCGTGCCTGCGGCGGGGGGGAGGGAGGGGGGTATGGAGTGGGGAGGGGGGTGTCTGGAACCCATCCAGCAGAACCCCCCCCCCGTTGACGTCACCTCCTGCACACACGTTCAGAAGGCAGACGGTTTCATGGCAGAGCCGTGGACTGGCTGCAGACGAACCACGAGGCCCATAAAGACCATCTCCGACCGGGGAACCCCAGCTTAGACACCCTGGTGGTGGAACACATTGCACTGGAGCCTCCTGCATATGATCACATGCAGGTGTCTGGAGCACGCATGTACTGTATTTTTTACATTTTATTATACCTTTATTTAACCAGGAAAGACTTATTGAGATTAAGAATCTCCTTTTTAAAAGCGTCCTGGCCAAGACAGCAGCCACCAGCAGTTTCAAAACATAAAAACATAACATTTACAATGAGAGTATTAATAACAAGTATACAGCAATAAGTGTCACAGTCGTCAGCATCATGGCTTTAAGACTATATGTATCATTTAAAACATATACACCTAGACATACCTATATCCAAGTCAGGCTGTAAGACTGTATGATACAGTAGGATTGGCACACAACAACATACGTGCAGCAGAAAGAGTTGAAAAGAGGCTAGTACAACTGTCCTTTGCTTCATTCCTGTTCATAATTCTTCCGCTGAAAATAGTGGCGGGGCTTTTCAAGACTAGTTTGTGATGTTATTGTTTGGTTTATAATAATTTATGGACCTTGAGACAGTTTTATTAACTGACGGCTTCCATTGTGTTTGATCTTGATATTTTATGAAATATGATATTTTCAAAGCTTCAAATGTTCCCTTGCATCTGCACATTGTTATTTATAATTATTTATAAGCGTTGACAGCCTGACTTCCTGCCAGGCACAAGACGCAACACACACGAACACAAATAATTGATGATAAAACCATCATTTTCTGGTTTTCTGCATGCATGTCAGTGTAACCCATATTTGCATTTCTATTAAGCGTTTTGAAACAACAGTGAAAATTTGTTCAAACCTGGATTTCCCTCAATGAAAATCCCCTCATGACTCAACTGCATTGAAACTTCCTTTGACTTCCATTGTTTTGTGTTTGAAGATACAAGATACAGTATATTTCCATTCTGGATTAATAAATTATCCTAAACACTATATAACACAATAATTATATGTATCATACCAATTTAACTAACTTAATACATCTGAGAGATGCTGATTTGTAGCCATGTTAGAAGTACGTTTTGTGAGAAAACATCTCTGCACCCATCTTGCTAACACCAAAATAGATAAGCCATACCTGCACCTCCTATGGTAATGGTAAAACCTGCATGTAGCCTATACAGTTGCAAATCACATCAATTAAATTAGTGCAACCACACGATTGGCTCATTAGGTTAATGTTCGACCGCTATAAAGCAGACGATTGGACATTTTCCTGCAACCGAACAACACGAACGATCTTAAACAAGCCTTTAAGACTTCTCCCATAGAGTTAAGAGTTGTATTCAGAATACAGTAGAGAGCTCAGGAATATAAGTGACAAAAATTCTCTTGACATAAGACATCCTATTATAGTTATTATTTTTATTATTACTGTGTATACTGAATGTGTACATTCCTAGATAGATATGACCTTAATATAACACTATAAAATGAAAATAAAGAGATTATTCACCCTGCGACAGCCCCAAACACACTTTTTGGTTGTCCTGTGGGTTCATATGTGACTGATGGCCCCAGGCCACAGCGCAGTGTCCCACAATGCCCTCTGGCTGACCAGGCAGAGGGCATTGTGGGACAGATGTGGGTGGCCATGGGCCTGAGCTTGTGGGCCACCTTCAGAGAGCTGACCAAGCTCCACAATGCACTCTGGGACTGAAACACTGTAGACTAGTATTTCTCAAACTGAGAGTCACAAAATGTTATCATGGGGCACTCAATTCATCCATCCATCCATCCTCTCCCGCTTATCCGGAGCCGGGTCGCGGGGGCAGCAGCTTCAGCAAGGGACCCCAAACTTCCCTTTCCTGAGCAACATCAGCAAGCTCTGACTGGGGGATCCCGAGACGTTACCAGGCCAGTTTGAAGATATAATCTCTCAGATTTACAGACTCTTACAGACTGTAACCAATAAACTGAATTATTTAAGTGATTTAATCACAAAACTAAAATTCTTCTCGTCTATAGAGACTAAGGGAAAACTGTAGCCTATATTTCTCATCTACTGTCGCTTAAAACGAGTTTACATGTGCCTCATTGAAATAAGATTAACCTTAAACAATAATTACAAGGTATACAGGGTAACTCGGCAAGCTCTGCTCTAAACCAGATTACACTGCATTTTACATAAGATTATCCCATCTGTTACCCAACACACTTGACCTTATCTAGATCATGACCTTAGAGTGCTAAAGGTAGAGGCTAATCTGATTAAGTCTACACTATGCTCGAGGGAGAGGAAGAGATCATTTGAATAGTTTGATTTCCTTTTGGTCTACACTGCCCCACAGTGGTAATTGCCTGTACTACAATAGCATTTACCATATGCAAGTAATTGACAACAACACTGATGATGAAAATACATTATTTATTATCGGGAAAAAAAAACAAAAAGTATTAATAATTCTTAACAGTAATCTCAGCAGCATACAGTGTAATTTAAACATTTAATTGAAGTGTAAATCATAATCATAAATTAAATAAACTTCTTGTTTTGTTATGTTACTATTGAAAGCTCCTTCAGAGCAAACCGTGTGTTGCACCGTGCGCTTTGTGCAGCGGAAACATAGACAGTCTCTGTATCTTATGATGGTAGGGGGCGCTGCCCGTGCCATCTGGTCTTTGCTGTTGGTGCTGCGATTTCTCCGGAGAAACGTGCCACATGACCACACCGGAAGGGTTGACGGAGACCGTAAACACAGTTGAATTAGTCAAGCCCGTCACCGTCTTCCCAGAGAAGACATCGTAAGCCTGGATGGGAACAGACATAATGGAACTCAACGGAACGCCGTCTTGTCAAGCTGTTGTTACAATCAGGTATAGTTTTGAGCTGGCTAATATAAAAAACAACAACCAATAAACCTACAGCCGCCCCCCCACGCCCGTTTATCTGCAACTGACAAACATGTTGTAGTTGTGGGACAAGGCAAGGCACAGTATATTCAACCGAACAATTGATTTTTTTAAAATGTAAAACCAATACTGACCTGGTAGACACCAGGAGGGTAGCGTAGTTTGGCCAGGGAGGTATGGTAGAGGTAGGGCATGTCCTGCCTACGGCTAAGGAACACCAGGGCGCTAGCATCATTAGCCAGAGGCCTCCAGTACACCTCAATACGACTCTTCTCCTGAACACACACACAGTGAGCCCCAGTAGGCAGTCAGTCTGTCATCTCAGCAGTCTTACAACTTCGCTTGACCCATAAAAACACCCAAAATAACTGCTTCAGAGCTCACAACTTGCCCTGGATATGGATCAGACATTTATATGGAGGAACGGAAAGTACGCCGGGTAAATTGGGGAAATAGCACAAATTCGAACATCGTGGCAATACTAGTGTGTGACATCACCCTTGTGACTTGAACAGACTGGAGAATGCATTACAGGTAAAACCTGTGTACCGTCATCAATCACTAACAGATATCAAAGAGGCTGCTCGGCGTCTTTTACGTTTCGCTTCATATAAACTGGCACATTTCCTCCATGGAGGGGTGACTGCACAAGCCTACATATTAATAACATACGAATAGCAAGAAATGTGGTACAAAGTGGTAAAATTCAATTAACATTACAGTAAAAACCTAAGTAATAAGTAATACAGACCTTAATAAGTCTAAGGAAAATCAAGTATTTATATACGTAGGCTTGTACAGCACTCTGACTGCAATGTTAATAATAACATTAATGATATTATTATTATTATTATTATTATATCATTTATAAATGTTTGACACCCCCGCAATTATCTTGCGACCCCCAGTGGGGGACCCATCACTCCCCCCACACACACACACATACGGCACCCCCCCCTCCCTCACCTGAAGCAGCCGTGTGCCCTGCACACCCCTGGGGTCCTGGTTGATGGCGATGGCCACCTTGTTCTGCAGGATGGCGCGGGCGTCGTTGCTCAGGGTGCGCAGGTCGGTGGACATGATGAGCGGGGCGGCTAGGATGGCCCACAGAGCCATCTGGGAGCGGGCCTGCTCCAGGCTCAGGCCATAGTTCCCTATGATGAGCTGCCCGGGAGAGAGAGACGACAAGAGTCCTTATTATAGGCAAGTCTGGTCACTCAGCGGTCACCTTGGAAACGCCTCAATTAGCAGGATGATCAAGCAATCATATACTGCGCCCCAAAGTAAGGTTTAAAAAGTTATCTCCTCCCCCCCCCCCACACACACACACACACACACACACACACACACACACACACACACACACACACACGTTAAACTTCACAACTACACAGCCAGCTTGCGTCAGTGCACCCACATGAATGGTTTAATGGGTTCATGCTTGGCAGTTATAAAGCAGACGATTGGCTATTTAGGAAGGGGGGAGGGGCCTCCACCTTCAAAATTTGCAGTTTCAGAATTGTCCCATGGAGCTCCATTCAATATTCTCTAAGTGGCATGTCTCCTCTGTAGAGTGTCTCTAGAGACGCAGAGCAGCGTGACTCTCAGTAACAATATCACGTTACTCAGTAGTCCATTAGGGAGGACGACCTCACGAGACCACCCTGGTGTTGTGAGCTCCTATTTCATCTTGCCATGAGTATCAGCCTGGAACCCTCTCAGTCCAAAGGCATTTGTCATAAAATGTGGTGCATATACATTTCAATAAAACGCCCTCATACGACTACCTATCAGTATCTGACCCAATTACCCCCATTTTCACCCAAGTATGTTGAAAAATCAGTCAAAGCATCGTTGGAAACTGAAACTTACAACGTGGTACACTAATGTCTCCATCTTGGGAAAATCTTCAGCTAGCCAAAGTTTGACATGCTAAATGGCCAACACTTTTGCTACGAGTGGTTCCACACTGATACGCACAGCAAAATTATATTGAGGCAAATTAAAGAAAAAAGAAAAAGAAATCTATGCTATTAGGTCCTGGCCTCATGAGACTACCCGATCTCAAGAGACTATGACATAATAATAGATTTATTTTGATTTACTAGACTTCATATAGAGTTTGTCTTTAGTGTCTGTAGAAGTACGAACACGTATTTTGTCGTGACCAATTAAAATCAGAATTCAATCTCGTTCCATCGCACAATATAGAACTGCCCAGCATGTACTAGATCTAGATGCATCCCTGCATGAATGGGTTGTTCGAAGCCTGAAAATGACCCATCGATGTGAATCAGGTGTGTTGGAGCAGGGCAAACAAAGTGGTTTTAGAGTAATTGGTGTAAAATCTATTAAAAAAAAGTTGAATTTTGTCATGTCTTTAACGCATGTTAGATACTGATCTAATATGATTTGGAGAAGTCTCATCCCATCCATAAATAAAAGGCGTAACAATTGTTATAATATAACGTCAAGTAGCGCTCAGGAAAACAATCTATGGGGGAAAAAAAAAATCATCCTTGCATGGTGTCATTATCTACAGTCGGATTAAAAACCAAGTCGTTCAAGGTGGAACCTTCTGTAATGGTGTCCTATCAATAACACAATTGCTTCAGAGTAAATATAGTATTTACTCTTCCCCGACACACTGAGGCTAATAATGTCAGCATTAAAGGGAAAATGCACATTTTATAATTACCCTTCAGCACAAACTACACACAAAACGCTTGGCGCTCTGGGAACGTGGGCAATGTATTTTGCCATGTAAGATAGACTATTATGATATTATGATGATCGTTTCGAATGGCTGAATGATGCGTCACAAGGAATTGTGGGACGGCATTATGTCCTTTCCTTTCGTGAGGGATGATCCAGTGTACCCTATGCTAAAAGGAAGCATTGAAGCACCTTTCCTTAGTAATATTATTATTTGAACAGCTCTTATCATGGCTGCGACCTAGATACTGTGCTTCAGTGTGATTCGCTCAGTTAGGACGATTCCTAAGCGAAAAAGGCTATTCGAAGGCAACCGAGGATTGAAGAGCCCGGACGCTCAGCCTCATGGGACCGTCCTGATCTTGCCAGCTCCACGTTCAGTATTCCTCCATTCATAACCATCTGAGCCTGGCCGGAAAATAACCGGACCAATCCACCTCAAGGTTACAGTAGTGTAGCTTGATGACAGGCCCATTGTGTCGCTAGGCGACCATAATAAAAGGCATGCACACCATGTCTGGATCGTTCCAATGTCCGGGACCGGCTGCAGGTCGCAGATCATCCTGGTTGCCAAAGAACCAGTCGACGATTCCCTCGACGCTGTCCCACGAATCCTGGATGTCGTAGTAGTTCCTCCACACGTTGCAGATGTCACTCAATAAGCTGTAGTTCACCTTATGTGGACACACATAATTACATGTGGAATTAGTTACTGGGGCGGTGACTTCATTTCTCCCTCCATGTGGCTGCATGAATAATCTTGTTCTATATTATAAAAACATAATTATAGTAAATAGAGCAGTAGTTCTCAAACTGGGGGTGAGACCCCCCGGGGGTCGCAAGACACAAGATGATTTTTAGAAATTAGTGCTCCATTGACGTCAATGAATTTCAGGCCAGCTGTTAGTTTTTTGTCAATATTACAGACTCCCTTGCCAAGTCAGCCTTCAACATTGGCAACACTGCAGCAGAAGCACATTTGAACTTTAACCCCCACCTTTCAAACACACACACACACACACACACACACACACACACACACACACACACACACACACACACACACACACACACACACACACGCTCTCCCCATTTAGCCCCCTGTAAACACTGCTAAGCAGAACACTCACATTTGGTGGCAGACCACCAGCGTAGGCAGGCCAGCTACAAGAGTAAGCAATGGGTCTGCCTGTTGCATTCAAGGCCTTGGACATGAGAGGGTAACCTGTGGAACAACACAGAACAGGGCGTTTCCCTACTGCTCATCCTCCTCCCCTCCAGATTACAGCAGAGCAATTAGCAAGCAAGCAAGCAACGTTATTAACACAGCACTTTAAAAACACTAAAAGTAGTCACAAAGTGCCGTACAGAAAAATAAACATAGCGCATGAAATGTACAGCACAAATAGAACCATCAAATCTACATAAAATACAAATAAAACAATGAAATCTACATCGGTTTTCTAGAGCCAAAGAGAACAGGCTATTTTCAGGATAGATTTAAAAACATACAGTGAAGGAGCCTGTCTGACGGGCAGAGGTAACACATTCCACAGTGTAGGAGCTGCCACAGCAAAGGTGCAAACCCTTTCAGCACCCGCCTCGCTTTAGGCACACTCAGGAGCAGAGTGAACGGGTGGGTGAATAAGAGTGTAGCAGCTCAGAGATGTATGGTGGAGCTAAACCATTTAGGCCCTTAAAAGTCAACAAAATAATAATAAAATAATTAAAAAAAACATTAGCAGGCAGATTTGTAGATTTCTTTTTAACCCCCGCTCACCCCGCTTGACAGGTGAGCAAACATTAATCCTGCGGGGTCATGCCTTGTACGTCGGCATAGATGCAAAGTCTATAGCACATCTGTGGGTTAGGGTTAGGCTAACCCATCTCTTTTTATACACCAGGCAACCCGCCGCTTGAGTGACGGGTTAGCATGCATGCATGCATGCATGCATGCATACATGCATACATGCATACATGCATACATACTAGTACAGCTACTGGATAGTCGTCTGGTCGGCGAATACCCCAAAGTGACGTTGCACGATTGCCCAGTAAGACAAACTACTTTACTTTGTGGTCCAAATCAGTGTCAAGTAATGCTTCTTGGCATCGCCTGGGAGCTCATCATAATATTAATATACAATATACTAATTGGGGCAGTAGGTGATCCTAAAAGTCGCTGGTCCAATCCCGGCTAACTCCTCACCAAGTGTCAAGCTGTCCTTGAGCAAGACATCTAACTCTAACTGTGTTTGGTCGCACCTTGCATGGCAGCAATCACCATCGGTGTGTGAATGTGTGTGTGTGTGTGAATGCAAGGCAATACTGTACAGCGCTTTGAGTGGTCAGAAGGTTAGAAATGTGCTATATAAATGCAATCCATTTAATATCCCAATTTAGCATAGTTTGGTTGCTAGGCCACAGCCGCTTGTTGTCACTGAGTTCTCAAGCCACTGCCAGATATGACGTCATGCCAACCAGATGAATACTGGACTATGAGCTAATGCTCTCACCTAACATGTGCATCACGGGGTCTGAGTAGCAGCCGTCCAGCTTCAGGTAGTCCACGCCCCAGTTGGCGAAGGTCTGGGCGTCGAGGGTGACGTCCTCCAGCGTGGTGCCCGGGTAGTTCATGCACGTGCGTGTGCCCATGTCGGCGTAGATGCCCAGCTTCAGGCCACGGTCGTGCACGTACCTGGCCAGCTTGGCGATGCCCCCTGGGAACCTGCAGAGCACGCAACAACAAATCACCGTAATGAATGGGGCCCCCCCATCTCGTCCGGAACACCCACACGATAACAACAATATTTACACCCAGCAACAGTCGCCCCACCATTGGATTGTGCACACACACACACCATACTTATTTGAACTTCCAGTCAAGCTGGCATGTCAAATCACACACACCTAGCTGTAGTCCAGCTGAGCAGGCAGCAAGTATGCCTGTCCTGTTGGATCAACCCAGTGGGCTACTGCCATCTTACTCACAAATCACAAGACAATGATTCACGACAAGACAATGTTCACTGAGAATCACTCTAAGCTGATATCACACCAGTAATTCTGAAGCATGACTGAAGATACAACAATGCCATCACACAACACAGCTGAGGACAGGTTGCAAAAGTTCAGTAAGTGAACTGGGAACTGCAAAAGCCAAAATACTGCACTAAATAAAGCTCACACATGTCTATATCATGCAGCAGCACACCATGCTAATGCAACACGCGTGTTATGCTAACGGAAAATATAATATAATTATCTGGTCACACAATCAGACCAGAGCCTACTCAATTCACATATAGCATAATAGCACTTACATTTAGACGTTCTTCCTAGATTTTCCCTTTGCAAATCAAGTCAACGAGCCTGAGATGGCGTTACCTTGTTCTGTTTGATTACCTTTGTTTTTAGTCTTTGCTAGCTAGTTAGTTAGCTAGTAAGTTAGCTACCGTTAGCTGAGGCTGAACATTCTGTACTAGTTGCAGACGGCTCTTCATTTGTAGCTTTTTGGAATAAGATACTTATTATTATTGTATATTCACTGAGGGCCCTCTGTGTCCAAGGGCCCCTGGGCACATGAGACGAACCTGATGGGGTCTGCCTGCAGGCTCCCATTTTTATCTCTGGTCTTGGACATCCAGCAGTCGTCTATCATGACGTACTCGTAGCCCAGCTCTCTCCAGCCGTCTTCGGCCAGACGGTCGGCCATGTCTCTGAACAGAACCTCGCTGAGAGGGGGGGGGGGGGGAGGGAGGGATGATGGATTTTTTGCTCCCATGTTTTGTTTTCACACTGATTGTCATCGTTAAAGGAAAGCTCCACAATTCGTCTCAATCTTACCTAAAGGCGTTGTCTACACAATACACACATGCATAACCATACCAACAACAGTACCTTTCACCTGATGCAGTTTACATACTGTAATATACAGCTATATATTGTAAACACATCTATATAATAACGTGTCTTACCTCTCTACATAATGCACTACACACACATAACAATAACTGTACACATTACCTGATACAATTCTTGGAGTCGTTCTGGCAGTCCACGTCGCAGCGAAATCGCTCCCAGGCCATCCAGCCCATGGGCGGGGTACTGAGCAGGCCGTTGTCCAGGGCCAGGCCGACAGAGAACAAGGCCAACACCACTGTCACGCTCCACAGCGCCATCTGGTGGCACAGAAAGCGTTGTGAGGGGGTAAAGGACCTGGAAGACCTACTGTGTGACTGTGTTAAAGACTCTTCTTCAGCACGTGCACAGAATGGGCGGCTAGCAGGCCACGAGGAGATATTCGCTGAATTTGACCAAAAGTCAAATCTGACTAAATAATTACTGGCTAAACATTTAAATAAACATTAAAAAATGTGTAATCTTCCTTTGCTTCATCTTATTTGTGAAGCACTTTGAATTGCCACTGTGTTTGAAATGTGCTTTTCTAAATAAAGCTACCTTCTGATCAAAATAATGTCTCAAGCCTTGTTCTCTTGGATTTGAGTGCAGCGTTTGATACCATTGATCATGATATCCTAATAAATCGTCTTGAAAATTTGGTAGGTCTCTCGGATAACGTGTTAAATTGGTTTAGAACCTACATCAAAGGAAGACAGTTTTGTGTTAGTCTGGGAGAACATATGTCTGAGAAACATGATATTTCTTCTGGCGTGGCACAGGGGAGCTGCCTTGGCCCATTGCTATTCTCGATATACATGCTTGGTGATATCATTAGGGAACACAATGTATCTTTCCATAGTTACGCAGATGACACTCACCTGTCTCCGCTGAACCGAATATCTCGGCAGCTATTAACTTTATTACTGACTGTCTCTTTGCTATAAATAAATGGTTAAGTAAGAACTTCCTAAAGTTAAATGAGGACAAAACAGGAATTCTACTTGTTGGCCCTAAAGTAAAAAGAGACATGTTGGTTAATGATCTAGGAAATCTAGCACCCTTGATAAAGTCTGAGGTTACCAGTCTTGGGGTCATATTAGACTCAGATCTAAGCTTTATGCCACACATGAAAAAGGTAATGAAAGTATCATTCTTTCGTCTAAGAAATATAGCTAGTGGCGATCATTTCTAAATAAAAAATGAATCAGAAAAGGTTATTCATGCTTTTGTATCAAGCCGACTTGACTACTGTAATTCACTGTTCACCGGCCTCCCAAAAAAAGCCATTAAGAGACTACAGCTCATTCAAAACTCTGTAGCTCGGCTTTTGACAAGAACAAAGAGGAGAGAACATATTACTCCAGTTTTGGCTGACCTGCACTGGTTACCAGTAA
>JAODLL010002899.1:0-12076 GCA_026546735.1 Forbesichthys agassizii | reverse complement strand
ACTGGGTGAATGTCAGGCAAAATACTGTAAAGCGCTTTGGATAAAAGCGCTATATAAATGAGCCCATTTACCCATTTACCAAGAAGACTACAGTAGTCTTAAAGTAGTCTAGAGCCAGGAGGAATAATTAACACATTGTTGTCTTTGCAAAGGCCAGACAATACCATTGGCCTCGGCTGACTAGATTATTACTTTCAATTGTTTCTTCTTGCTTGTCACCACAAGATATTTCATTAGGAGATGGTAAGCAGGCCTAAATGCCTAATGGGGACTACTGTGTGTGGTGTATAGATGGTCTAGAGAAATCCTCATTATGCATTAGACTGTGTGCTAATGGAGTCTTTAGATACTTGATACTGCCCTCTTAGCTTTACCGCACTATTATTAACATCCAATATAATGTATCAAGCGTGGCAGTGTATGGAATATAATGTATTGAGGCAACAGTGGCGTAGTGGGTAGAGCGGGGTGATCCACGCTGGTTTGAACCCCGCTAACTCATGTCCTGGAGCAAGACACCTAACCCTAACTTCTCCCGGTGGTTGGTTGCACCTTGCATGGCAGCGATCACCATCGGTGTATTAATGTGTATGTAAGCGGGTGAAGTTTGAACTTTGAGTGGCTGGAAGGTTAGAAAAGTGCTATATAAATGCAATTCTGAAAAAGATCCCAAAAATGTAGAGCAGTAATATTTTGTAGACAAAATTACATTTTTGATTATAAATTACAACAAAAAATATATATAGTTATTCTAGTTAGTCTTCTTGTGTACCAGCATTTAACACCTGAACCAGAATCATACCTGACCGCTTAGAGTTCTAAATGGTTCCTCGAGAAGACACTGAAAATCAATGTTCAGCAATAGAGACACTCAGGAAGTCTGTCTGAGCTACAGGATCATGTGTCAGAGTGGATTTCTGCTCCGACGCTGACGTGCTCCCGTCAGGAAATTAAATTCTAGCAAGTCTCTCTCTCTCTCTCTCTCTCTCTCTCTCTCTCTCTCTCTCTCTCTCTCCAACCCCCCACCTCCCTGTCCACTTTTCCCTGTTTCCACCCGTCTGTCCCAGTATGGATCTTGTTGCATTATGCATGTGCTGTCAGTCTGAGGTATCCAAAATGGGTCCAGTACTTCTGGGTGTGGCCCAGATGTTTTGAAGTTGATGCAGAGTTATGAAAGAGCTGACGATGCAGGCGATGCAGGTGGCGGTAATCTACCCTGGTGGGCAAAGACGAGGCGTCTACCGGCCTAAGGGAGGGGGGGTTCCTCAAACCAGCAGCGCACCCTGACCGCACCGTGTGACCGTATTGCTCAGCGTACCGGAGCAGCAATCAAGCCCAGCCAGCCAGCATCTTATCACCCCTTAGTGGGGTGTTTCCATCACTGCCAAGCTCAAACATGTCCACTAACCAAACCAGTGTGCCTGCCTGTATAAGACGGACGGGCGCCTTCCTTTATGTGGTCCTCATGCGTGTCTGCTGGTGTATGTATGACGTGTGTGTGTGTGTGTGTGCGCATGTGTGTGTGTGTGTGTGTGTGTGTGAGGATGGCTGGAATAAATTAAATTCCCTCTTTGCATTCAAATTGAGGATAACATCTAAATTCATATCAACACTGTGTCGGGTGAGCCATCCAATAGAGAGAAGAGCTTTTTCACAGCACTTTGTATGAAGTTTGTTTTTGAATTTGGTTTGTAAATGAAACGTGGTTGACTTTTATTATGTTTGCATGGGTACACTTTCACCCTGCTCTCTCTCAGCTGTGTGCATGTGGGAGACGGGGGGGGGGGGGGGTTGTGTAATGCTAAGCTAAACACACACAAGCGTGTGTGCCCGTACATGTTTGTGTTCCCGTTTGTGTTTCTAAGAGAGGTAGCCTAACCGTTCTCACGACTGCACGACTGAGAGTGTATGCCGAGGCTCACAACACTTGGGAAGGAAGTGTGCGTCTAACAGACAATACTTCACCTCCATGTGGACTTCCTCTTTTTGAATACAGGCCCTGTGTGTGTGTGTGTGTGTGTGTGTGTGTGTGTGTGTGTGTGTGTTTGTGCGCGTGTGCGTACGGAAGACAGAGGAACAGAGCTAGTCACACAAACTTATGTGCGTGTGTGTGCGTGTGTGCAAGACAGGGGAGTAGCCATATAGTTTGAAGGGAGTAGCGCTACTCTCATGCGGACCAGGGACACACACACACACACACACACACACACACACACAGACATGCCGTACTTGCATGTCATGCAGCTGTGTGACCCTGCCCCCTTTGGGCGGGGCTGCCTCGCTCTTCCTATTTCACATGGGTTGCACGGCACGCTACGGTGTCCCCGCGACAAGGGAAGGCAAACACGCGACTCTCAGACCCAGCCGCACGCAACACACCGCTCAGCCGAGCTGTACACGGTGGAAGGAGAGAGAGAGAGAGAGAGAGAGAGTGAGAGAGAGAGAGAGAGAGAGAGAGAGAGAGAGAGAGAGAGAGAGAGAGAGATAAGGAGGAAGCTAAAGAACAGCCAGCCAGACCCAGGCAGGGATCCTGAGGCAAGGCACATGGTGTGAAAATGCCCACCAGCTTCACAGTGGTGCCAGTGAGAGATGGCCAGAGGACGGCACATTGTGTCGGGGACCAAGGAGAGCAGGAGTCTGTGGAGGACAACAGCGTTCCGAAGGAGGAGGGAGACGAGGACACCCCAGGTACGGTTGCCTTTTCAGCGCACTCCTCCTCGGTTGACCGGCAACGAGATAAGATGTTCTTCTGCGTGAGGGGGAGGGAGGGCGGGTTGCGGCAAGCCTTTAGCAAAGCGCTCTGTTTGCTTTCCCAACTAGAGTCAACAGTGGAGTAGGTGCAGAAAGTTCCAGACGTGTAGCTTACGGTGGCTTATGTTTGCTGGTTTGTGGGTTTCCCCTTGTGTGTTGCCTGTATTTGTGAGTTAAAGTAGGTTTAGTCTGCTCTCTCTCTATCTGTGTGTGTGTGTGTGTGTGCGTGCACCCAGACTGATCACATTCTGTTCTCCCGTGCAGCTTCCTTTTTTGTTCAAACTTCTTTCCATGATCTCCCATAAAAGGGAGCCTCCTCATGCATATTACGCACAATACAGTCACCCTCCACAGTTTAGAACAAGCAGATGCAAAAATAGCTGTACCCAGGGATGGGACGAAATACGTTATTACCGTTTACCGCGATAAGAATACTGACGATAATCTTAGCACGGTGAATGTCCATCATTGTGATGATCATAATAAGCCATGATAATCGGGATATACATGTTTCATATCGTCCCATGTTTAGGAGTACCGCATATATACACTAGGAACCCTTCATTTCCTAACAGTTAGCATCTCTGTGCTGATAACCGCCGGCATGCTAGCTACGAGTGTGTTACTTCTGTTGGCCCTGTCAGTGTAGGGAAATATAAATGCACACAGTACACACGCACACACTTTTTAATTTAAATCTTTAATTTTTATGATTTTTTTGTATGATATGGTAAATAGCCGTGAATTTAGCTACATGTCAACGGCAGAAAGAACACTCTTTTGTAAACCAGCTCTTTCTTACAAGGGGAGGTCACAGAGTTCTCAGTAACTTTCTTTTCCTGCCAGTGGATTGTTTTTATTTTTGGGGGTTGTGTTTTTTTCTTTACAGTCTTTCCTCAGGCTGTGGGCCAATCAGATAGCAGGGTTTAATTCTTGCAGCTGAGCTGGAATTACAGCCACATGCTGGATACAGACTGTGGAAGTCTTCCCATGTCCAAGGATGTTTGCCAGTGCAGTAGGCTTTGGATGGGTGAATCTCTCTGACGGGTCAGGATCGAGGCTGCGAGAGGCTATTTAGATCTTTAGTAAAATGTTCATACATTTATGTTTTTACTGGTCATTCCGATTGTTTGACTATTATTTTGGCCAGGAGGAGGGAGCTCTTTGAATTTAGTATTGGGGACCATGGGTCAAAAACATGTTGAGAACCAGGGTCAGAACCGCAGCTTTTTGTGGTATTGTGGCCCTGTTTTTAGATGTCTGATCACGGTGCTCTGGGATGTCAAGGGCCAAATTCAGGTCAGTCCGTGCGGAATGCCTTCTTCTCGGCAACTGCCAGTTCAATGTTTTTCTAAGCAATAAAACATTTTTGTGAAATAGGTAATCACACCTGCAATGCAATCCTATCATTAGTGGCCCATCTACAAATCAAGCATGGCGATAGTTCAGGCAAGCCCAGAAGTCACGCCCGGCCACGCTTGATCTCAATTTTCAGCTGATCACAATCAGCTGATCTCAGTTAGCAGACTTCCCAGCTGATCAGGGCAAAGCATAGGATTGGCCAATCTAGTCAGGGCGCTTATTTAAACGGTCTTAGCCCAACACCCATTCTTGGAGCTTCCTCTGCCAGCATTTTTGCATTCCCAACACCTCCCCACCTCCTCCTATAGTGCTGTGTTTGATTCCTCAATGTCATGGTGTTGTCATTGACGCTACCCGTTGCTGCCCTGCAGGGAGCTCCCAGAACAGAGCCATACCTCTAAATATAAATAAACGAATACAAACACAATAGTCATTTTTAGTCCTGACTGACCTGTACGTATGCAAATCCTCTAAACATCCACATGTTCCAAGCCGTGTTCCCTTGCCCTAAACCCCCCCCCCTCTTCCCCCGTACCAGCCATATTGTTCTCATTGCATCATCCAAGTATGTGGCATTTTTGACCTGCCTGTCAGACCAGGGAGGTTCCTGGCTAACACCACGTTGTTGACTCACGTGGAAGGAAGGAACCGGTTGGAGAGTGGTCGATGTTATTGATTTTTATTTGTATACTTTCTCTATCTCTCTCTCTGTATGGCTGGCTTCCCGTTGGCTGTGTCAGGGGAGGTGAGGCTCCGCCTATACTTTCCACTCAGTTTGCAGACAGTTTGTCAGACAGTAGCTTGCTCATCACTCAGTTCAGTACTGGCTGGGTGTTTAACGTTCCCTCTCCTACTGTGTTTCGTCCGTTATGGTTCTGTTTTTATTTTGTTTGATAAACAGATGCCTAACTAAAACTGCCCCCCTCTCCTTACCCGAACCTGGACATTATGGATTCCCAGTTACTTGGTGGCAGCACTGGATTAGGGCAAAGATTCTACATCGGTGGAATAATCTTGCATTTCGCTGCCGTGTTCTCTAATTCTGTCTAGTCACAGTAAAAAGTCATTTTTCACTCTTACATTGTATTTAGTTTTTTGCCTGACAAATCTAATGCTTAAGTGAATGTGAAATTAAATGAAATGAAACCTTTCCTAACCAAAGCTAACATTACCAAAACTACGCAAATTTGGGTTTTAAAAGTCAATGTATTAGGTGTGGCTTAGACTTTCCCCTGCCATACATCACCATAACACAATCCACATTTTTGTTTATCCAATAGTTGTGTTCTGGCCTGAGTTCACAGTTAGTTTGTGGTTTGGCCTGCAACGTTTTTGGAGAGTACACACAATACCGATGTACAAATATAGGCTAGATGTTTTAGTTGAGCAAAGTACTGTTGTTGACCTGCGGCCCATTTATTACAATGGTGCGTTAGTCCACTGTTCATGACCTGTGCGACCTGGTGTCAAATGTTTTACAATGCTAAACTATAGTGGAAGTTTCTAAGTGGTTTAAGATTGGGCCTTTGTAGAGTCCGCAGAAGGCAAGAAATATAACAGCAGGGTGTTGCCCTGTGCTTGTTGTCTGTCGCTGTTCATCTGTGCAAATGAGGCGTGTGTATGCACGGGCATGTGTTTCCTGTGATCTCTCTAGCCAGGTGTCTGTCATAGTCTGTCTCTCTGTTTAAATCTCTCTCCTACTGTACCTTCCCTTTATGTTGTAATTTGCAGACAGCTTTACATTGCTGTGCTGCAGAAGATGCAGTTTGACTCCCAAGTTGTCTTACATGCTTGCTTGGGAGTGCATAGCATAACCGGTTTCTGTGTCAATCATCTGGGTCACTGGGTTTAGGTTATGTCCTTAGACCGGCACTACTATTAGTGTAGATATTTTGTTGGCATCTTGAGATGTCTAATATCTGACAAAACTAGGCAATTCTTTTGTGGTTTTATCACTAAATGCCAGTTTTAACGACTGGGTAACGATACCAAGAACAGATGTTCAGCGTCTATGTCAGCTGGTTAAACTGAATGTCCACGTTTTCTTGAAAACTGCTGAAATGAACAGGGCGTGGGGCGTTTGCGTCAACCTTCAGTGATTTATTATGCGCCAGGTGGTTTGTAACATCTGGGAATTGTCCTTGGAATCTGTTTGGAAAAAGGACAGGCACTTTTGGTTTTCTTGTCAGGTGATTGGATGAACCACCTGTCTATCACCATCTTTCACAAACTAGCGTCAACCTTAACCATGCCTGTAGCTGCCAGTACTTCCTCAACCCTAATTAACTACATATCGAAGCTGTTGCTACGTCTGCTTTTGATTAGTAGATGTCCATAATCTTCAAATGTAGCTCCCGAGTCTTTCTCATAGGGCAGTTTAGCTGGATAGACCCGCCCACCTCTGACTACGGTTTCCGGTTTCCTCTCTCTCTTGGTCCCCCCCACCACCCCCCCACCCCCGACCTAGCAGCCCCCGTTTTGTACTGCAACTCTCAATGTGGAGCTCCTGATAAGACATAACACACGCAGGCACATACGCAGGCACGCATGCGCACACACACACACAATATGAAGAAAGTATTCTTTCCATTTTTAACTTCTTATCTGCAGCTCTCCCAGCTGTGTGTCTGTGAGGCCTTGTGGGCTCACACCACTGCTTGCATGTAGGTTCCAGACATGAAGACATTACGGCGTGTAATTGTGTCAGTTTATTTCTTCATTAGTAATGGCATCAATCAGATTGATTTATTGTAATGCTGCTAGTGTGGATTGGACCCAAACACTTATTTTTTGATTAGGATATTGATAAATGTTTGATGTTTCATTTACTTTTCATTCTCATTGTTTACCAGCTCAGCTGTGCAGTCATGTGGAAAAGGGTTAACCGCCACATGCTCCTTCAGCTAATGAGCTGCCAGCACACATTTTAACAGCGCGGAGTGGTGCGCGAGTGTGTGCTAGCTCTGGGTCCGTTCAGTGGACTGACCGTTCTGAACGTTCAATGACCTTTTTCACCGAACGACCCGTTTTGAACCACTTTTAAAGCCGTGTTCTCCGTTAAATGGGCGTAGCGAGTGTTGCTCAGTGACGCGTAGAAAGTGTAGCCGCATATTTTCCAGGGTGTTTTATAAGTCATCATCACTATTAGAACCATTACCAAATGTCACTTACTGACCCTTTAGCCAGGCCTGAGAATGATTACGCACGTGCTTTGTTAGCACAGAACACTGCAGACGTGTGTGTGTGTGTGTGTGTGTGCGTGCGCGCACATGTGTCTGCGCACGTGTGTGTGCGTGCGTCACATAGTCTTGTGCAAGTTTCCCAGGACAGATCCATAGTAAAGCTTAAAAATACATTATACACTAAACACAAGGGCCATAGTTTTGTAATTTTTAAGACACATTTATTAGCATCCTAGAGTCTGTCGCTGGCCCACAAAACTCTTGATGGGGTTATAACTTGGGATGGCACGATCCAGTTTGTTCAGTCTTGATACCAACTACTGATCTGATTCCAGTGTTAAACTAAGTTTTAAGTTATGTTGCAAAGTTAATGAAATCCAATCTCTATTTTAGGACTTAGATGCATTATAGAAACCTGCTGCTGATAGTGTGGCCTGGGTAGGTTAGACATGGCTGATGCTTGACAGTAGACCTACGCCTGATCCAGCTATATAAGTCAGTATCGGACCAATTTCCGATCTCAGTATCGTATCGGTGCCATCCCTAGTTCTAACACCTGCAGATATCAGAGGTAGTAGTATAGTATGTAGAAACGGTTAGTGATGTGTACGTTTGCAGACACTTGTGAGGATTGACTGAAGGTTAAACTAACATTGATATAGCTAGGTGCTATCATTAGCTCTGTCTCTGCACATACACACACATACTGTACAAACATGACCAAGAACCATGAAACCATGAAACAACATTCACACACACCCACAAACGAATATATCCTTGCTACCCAACAGACACACACTTTTAAAAATGATTCCACCCACTCCTATGTGTGGTGTAACAGATCGTGATGTCTTTAACCCCCCACTAAATTCAGCACAAATACTACAGTAAACATGTAACATCATATCAGTTGGCACTAAATCTTTACTACAATGTAATACCCTGTCTTTTAAGTCCTGTTTGACTTCAGGGTAACAGATTTTCAGTTTCTCATATAATTTTATGAAATTGGATCCTAGAAAAAGATTGATGTGAACAGGGTGTGGAACATTTGTTTCACCCTTCAGTGACTTATAATGCTTTTTGTAGTTACGCAATAGTCGCAGGACAAAATGAGGCTGTCATTATTAGGGCTGAAAAACAAAGTGTATATTCTGTGTATATTTTAGGCTATTATCCTGTTAAAGAATGCAAATGAGTTTGAGCGATATGATGATTTCTTCATTTAATCTCGATAACAATACTATTGAAAAATACCAAACAGTACCAAAAAATAAATCTAATCATAACTATTTTACATCCATTTTACATCAATCTTTATTTTGGAGTCATCAACATTTCTAGAGGGCTGTAAGGGCATAGCCTGGACGATGACACATGAAGGACGGTTAGCCTCTCACCTCTGTGCAACGGAGGGTGAGACAGGCTGGAGCCTACACTTGGCTTTTGTTTTTTATAAAAAGGCCAGGAGGATTAGCCTAATCTGGTTACTGCCTCTTCAACATGCTCTTAAAATAGAACTACACCAAGGCGTGGACTAGCAACTGGGCGTCTTCTAGCAACAGCCTAATTTCATTTCTGTCGTCGCATGCTCGTGCGAGGGCGCTCTGTCAGCTACCTTCTGAGTCTGCGTGGACAACCCAGAAAACCGCAACAAGGAAGTTGCGGGACTATTACTGACCGCTGGTAAAGAGCGAACCACAACACTGACACCAAAATCTGGCAGCCTTGTGCTTGCGTTATCAAATGTAGGCCTTTCTATGCCTTTTGTTAATTCAAAATGAAATTCTAAGATGACGAAGGAGTCATAGGAAACATAAACAGGAGAGCAACATGGCGCATATCCATCCATTTGCAGTGAATTGGAGGTGTCATGTTGAAATGAGGTAACAGTAAATCGTTTACTCGTTTTTGGGCTGCTGAAATAAAAAATGAATGTTATTAGGTTTATGTCTTTTTAATATTGATATTACTCTGCAAGAAAGCATGAAAAGCCTTTACCTAGATTCTGATTGGTGGAAACGCTAGCGATTTCCTTCACCTCTTGCTCGATTCAAAATTTGGAGAGCGTCGGGTCTCGGTCGATAGGAGCGGTTAGTCCAGCGGCTTCCACACGCACGAGCGAAAATTGCTGCGGTGTAGTTCTAAAAAGACGCTCGCTTACTGTACCAGCTGCCGTGACAGAGGCACGACTACCGCAACACAGGACACGTTACGTGTGTTCTAGCCATCCGCTAACGGCTGGGGTCCGCACCGGTATTTGCGGGGTGCCACCTCAGAGCAGGACCACGGGCTCTGTTCGCACGGCTCTTGCTGGAGAGCACAGGCACGAGGCTGAAGGCCAACAGACATCTTTTTCAGAATACGTTCACTAAAGCGTTCCACTAAAGAGCTAAAGAGATTGAAACTATTTGTCACAGAAAATTGCTCGTAGTTAAGTAGTTAAGGTCGTCCCCCCCCCCCCGCTATTGTGCTGCAGTCTTGTGTTCTCCGTGACACGCAACCATGGCATCGATGCAGCTACACGGCAATATGCTGACACTATTGGTGGCAGCGGTGTTGTGCAGATGCACGCAAGAGTACGGTAGATGGTAGCATACCCGAAAGCCCTGTTCGCTTCTGAACACCTTGTACCGCTTCTCTTATTCATGTTATGTAATATATTATAATATATGATGTAATCTGCTATTAAAACAGGCTGTGCTCCCCCCCACCCACACACACGCACACACACATCTAATGCCCCTGCCTTCTTTATCCTCTCTTTGTATTTGCCCCTCCCCTTTTATGTGTGTGTATGTGTGTGTACAGCATTCATCAGGGATCACAAGCTGAGAGGACGTGTGTGTGTGTGTGTGTGTGTGTGTGTGTAAGGGTGCTTTGTGATGCATGGCTGATGCTACTGACTCTGTCCTGACTGACCACTGGCGCACTTACAAACACACACACACACACACACAGTATGCATGGAGAGTCACAGAAATAGCTGATCCTCACACACACGCACACATACGCAGTGCGCGGGCATTGTCCTGGACTTCCAAACGCTGTCTCTCCACCCTGGACCCCCTTACTGGTTTGAGTGATACCCCCGCCTCCCCCCCGCTAAGACCCCCACCTTCAGCCACCTTTCTCAGCCCCGCTCCTCGGCATGGAGGAAGGGGAAGGCTCTCGACGGAAGGGTGAGTGGTGTTTGTCTGGACCGGGTATCTGCTCATCAGCGCCCGTACGCTAGTGGTGTTGGGGGGCTGCGTGGTGGGCACCTGGTCCAAGCTGTAGTCTGTTACTTTACCCTGTAGCTTCCTTTCTATCAGGTCATTGTCTGGGTAATTGTTTGCAAGAAGTTGCTTTTGTTTTGAAAGTGAAACCAGGCTGGGCTTAATGTGACATTGTTATGTGGTTATATGGTTGGTGTGCTATATAAGATTTGTTAAATGAATGAATGAATGAATGAATGAAATATTGCTTTTGTTGACTCAAATTTAATGTTAACTCGTTGTGATACAAACGAGGTAGCTGATTCATTTGGCCAAATACTGTTAAGTCACCAGCGGCGCTAGGATGAGGGGTTTGAAGACAGGACGTCTAGACTGCGGTCACTTCTAATTTACCAGATTTACACTTATTTATAAAATAGATTACCCCTGTCCAGCCTGAGCCTTCAGTGTCCTCCCCAAAAAGAGTGATCCATAGCACACACACACACACACAATGTTATTTTGTTTTCAGATTTCATGTAACATAATATAATTAAAGTCTGCAGTTCTGAACACAGCATATCAAAAAGTGCTACATGGTTCTATACAGTTTGAAGGGAATAGTATGTTCCCTGTAACCTCTCTCTCTCTCTCTCTCTCTCTCTCTCTCTCTCTCTCTCTCTCTCTCTCTCTCTGTCATTGCGTTACCTCTCTCTTCCCCTCAGCTTATAGCGTTGTCACAGTTTGGAGCTTAGCAGTTATAAATAGGACCATTTATTACCATGACGATGGAGAGGCTTGGCCACATGGAGGCTAGGCTAACCGACAGGTTACCTGGACTGGGTGGGCTAATGTCTTCTGGATAAAGTAGGGAATGACATTCTCTCACAATCCCCACTAAGGTAATTTAATCAAGCGACTGCTGTTGACCCTGCCAGGCATGCCCCTCTAATGACCTGTGGCTCTCTATGTTAGATGTTAGCTCCACCTCACTGGGTTTTCCTAGATGTTATACCTGATGATGAGGATGATAGGGCTGTGTATTGGCAAGAATCTGGCGATACGATGCATATCACGATACAGGGGCAACGTAATTTGTGGAAACCTGTCACCGCTGCAAAAAACTACAGAAATGTAATGTCATGTAAACGTGCTCAGCGACTGCAGATGGAAATTAGCTTAAAGCTAAATCTGGTAACAAGCATCTTTCCTCTCTTCTGAGGTAATTGTATTTTGTACATGGTCCCTTTGAGTAATTGCAGTGTATTGTTGTTAGTTTGTGTTTTATTTGAACAGAGTTTAACCTACCTGGCTCCGTAAATAGCAACATAATAAAAAAAGTGGCCAACACTGCTCGTATCAACAAAGCCTAGCACTACGCTTTGCTTCACAATGCAGGGGACAGGATGGTCTAGTGGTCTGGGTGTTGGGCTACCAGCCAGAAGGTATTCTGGGTTCTAACCCCAGGTGCTGACCTACCTGCAAGCATCCTTGAGCAAGATGCTTAATCCCTTACTGCTCCTGGTGGTTGGTCACACCTTGCATGGCAGCGATCACCATCGGTGTATAAATGTGTGTATGACT
>JAODLL010002898.1:0-12076 GCA_026546735.1 Forbesichthys agassizii | reverse complement strand
ATATACCAACTTTTAGTTTTTACTATGCAGCTGTTTGATAATTCAGTATGACACAAATTCCATCTACATTTAATGAATCTCCATACAAACACAGTTGATTTAGATGATCGGAATAGTTTATATTATCTTATAATTAAATAGAACCAAAGTCACTTTTGCTAAATGGGACCCCAGTTTTGAAACAATATGTTGGTTATGGTAGAATAAGATGAGATAATTACATTATTTTTAGATCCCATTTGCTTTGTTACACGAAGCACACATATGGTGTTTGACTATTTCAAATATAATTCCAGGGAACTCTTGAAAAAGAGATTTGTATCTCAATGAGTCTTCTGGTAAAATAAAAAAAATGTTAAAAAAAGTATTAGTCAAGAAAGTCTCACTTAGTCGTGCATTTGTTGAAATAGCCTATAGACGTTAGACCTATAGATCTTATGTAGTCCTGTATTTCGACACCCAGCCAGAAGGTTGTGGGTTTGAACCCCGGTGTTGACCTACCTGTAAGGATCCTTGAGCAAGATGCCTAACCCCCTACCCCCCTAACTGCTCCCGGTGGATGGTCGCACCTTGCATGGCAGCAATCACCATCGGTGTGTGTGTGTGGGTGAATGTGAGGCAAAATACTGTCAAGTGCTTTGCATAAAAGCGCTATATGAAAGCAGTCAATTTAGCTTAACACTAGTTTCAACCAGGGTGATTTCGGACATAGATCAAGGAGTGTACTTTTAGTTCAGTAGTTTTCCATAAATATTCCATATGCATTTAATGAGTCTCCATACAACCACACAGTTGATTTATCTTCTATGTAGGGTGCATACATACTGTATGTTAAATTAAATATATGGTAATTACATGCAGGGGCTGCACAGCTATCTTAAGACATCCCGTCCTAATGTTCACCCTAAAACATAAACAGTAAGCAATCACATTTCGAGTCTGTTGAATGTGAGAATATAAAACCAACGTTACCTCCATATCAACAATCCTCCTCGTCTGTGGCGTTTTTTCCTGTAGGTGCTACAGAACTGTAGCTGGCAGTTGATCACATGTAAGCCCGCAGGTAGCCGAGATCGGTGATAATAGTATGCATTTCCCTTGATGTTTCCACAAAATCGTTCCACCACTTGAGTTCGTATGTTGAATGAGAAGTTGTCGATCATAAGTCAGAAGTGAGGCGACATTTTGCACAAAAACACAAACATGAATAAGACAAAACATAGGTAGCGCAGGTAAGCGACAGCATGCAATGTGTGTACTGTATTATTAAAACCTGCATGTGTTTTACATACTATTCCCTCGCCTGTGGCTCTCCGGTGTCAAACCCAATTATATCCATAGGTCTTATGTTGGCTGGCCAGTAGACAGGGGCCAATAAACACAAGTTATTTTTGGCCAATTTATTGAGCAGAAATGGTGGATCACATTTGAGGTGCCCCGCATGGATGTGTAGGAGAACACATTTGACCCACACACGCCTTTCTACACAGTGAACATCTCGTTTGTAATCGGCAAACTAGCACATCTAGACCGTCCAATCAAGAGTCGCGATGGCGTGGCAGCTAGCGTCCAATGGCTGGTGAGGGAGGAGGGGGGTGGGGGGCTGTACTGAGCCTCTCTGGTTGTCAGGACAACCAATCTGGGTAAGAAAAGCAGCAAGGACCGTTGCCGTGAGAACATATCCGCCCCATAACAGAACAGGATTAAATGTTCAATAGGGCATCTTATAGCAGCACTCAAGTGAACAAAACATGTCTGCAAGACTGAAGACGAGATATGCGAAACATAGACCACACTTCTTAATATTATATAATAAACCTGGATAAACTTTCATAACTAAATGTTTTGGTTATCTTTTTTTTACCCCCCCCACCACACACACACACACCAATAAGTATATTTATGAATACAAAACCTACTTTAGTTTCTTACTAATGACTGAGTATAGCCCATCTACACATGGGAACAATTAGTTAAATATTCTACCAACAAACTATAAATCCCTTCCCACATAAAGTAATCTCATACCACTGCATTTTATAAACCGCTTTTCAGAGGGAACATTATACAATATATATAAGACATTTGAAGCAAAACACATTTAGGATAAGTGTGTGTGTGTGTTTAAGTCTAGCTATGAAAAATGTTCATGAAAAATTCAAGTAAGGTTAAAAGAATGTACTGAATCAAAAAGAAACGTCTCGATGAGCGACACGTGCTGGTAAACGTCTACATTGCAACTCATTTGGCATGTATTTGCCCACCTCTACACATGGGCTCATGCTAAACAGGATCACACATAAGGAAATGTGTAGCCGCCCACCCACCCCACCAAATGGGAATCCAGCCCAGAAAAGATTCAAAATAACTTAAAAAAACATTTTCCTAAATTCCAGCACGCTGTCCTAAACCTCTGCTTTCCATTCTTAGGGAGCGTGTTTTAAAAAGTGCATTCAGATGAATCAGGCCCCCTGTCCACAAACACCCACCGAATCAAAGCGCGTCGGTATACCAGAGCCAGGAGAAACTAATGACTTGAACTGCACTTGAAGTATCCACACACAAACTCATTTGATGAAAACATAAAAAGGCCTTCTCAAGCATCATGCAGCCATTGAAAAGTTCCAGCTTCAATTTACCATCTATTCCACTGTCAATCACGTAACCTTGCCGTACCTTCTTACTCCCTACAAGCGGTCCTTGGGACCATACACAAATAGCCCCCCTCCTCTTCTACATACCAGCACTACATCATCCACCAGAACAACAGGTGCTAACCAGCCAAAAAACAGAACAGAGGCCTGCCAGTCAAACGGAGCCATGCTGAAGACGATGGTCTCATCCGCATGCAAGGCGTGGTGTCTCTATGGTGATGGCGATCCCAGTGGGGCCAGCCCACAGACCAGCATTACCAGTCGACAAGCTGGGGAAGCAGTCTTCCCAGCTCGGTATGACCGCGTCAAGCTCACTGGAGCTAACTGATTACTGTCAATTAGATAACTACATGTCAAATAACTAGATACTTAACTAAACAATAGTTTACAATAGCAAAAGCTTTTACTGACCCTAAATACTTTTTAGAAAAGGAAGTAAAATATATATGCCATCTTTTCAAGTAAGAAAATATATTTCAGTTGTTCAGTATTGTAAACCTGAAGCACAATCCATTTTTCAAGAATTAACCGTATTAAATAGCTTGATTGATTATAGATGCGGGCCAAACAACAGGTCTAAATACAACCAATGACCTGAAAACAAGAAAACACTATAGTATCTAAATGCATTTGGTAAGAGTTCATATTATTGGTTATGTCAGCAACAAGCTCATTGGGTAACCACGCAGATACTGGCAGTTCATTGGTTGACGTTCTACTGTTAGCTTGTTGTTTTCAGGTGTGACAAAAGAATGTTCATAGGTCAACGTCTCGCACGTCGGTGGGCGTGCTGGACTGTTCTTGTTGGTCCATCGCCTTGCCTGCTGATCCCAGCTCGCCATCGTCTCTGGCCTGCAGCCCCCTCTTGAGGCTGGAGGCCAGAACACTCTCGATCTGCTCCTGGCATTCCCTCAGACAGTCCTGGGTGACAACGGGAACAGTACGGTCACAAAGGGCAACAGCTAATCGATATGAATAATTAATAGAAACAAAACCCTTCCAACTTAATCATCGGGACCCAGATCACATGACCTGTTAGCATTCCATTTAAGTTTCGACACAATTCACGTGAATAGATTCTCTGGTCTGTAATAAAAGATATTGATTTCCAACAAACTGACCAAATAAAAGCTGAACAACAGGCTTTGAAGACTGCACACTACATACACACAGAGTTCACATAGCACACATTCCTGCAGGAACAAAGCTAGTGCAGACATCTGCCCCAAGCTAAGCTAGCACGCCTGCCTCTAGCGGGGCTAGCACGCGGGGCTAGCACGCGGGGCTAGCACGCGGGGCTAGCACGCGGGGCTAGCACGCGGGGCTAGCACGCGGGGCTAACGGCTAGCACACATAGCTAGGCTCTCCTTCCAAACACACAGCCAGTGCACAGCCTCACACTCACACATTCACACACACAAGGCGCGACCAGCCACCGAGAGCAGTTAGGGGGTTATGCATCTTGCTCAAGGATGCTTACAGGTACGTCACAGGTACCGGGGTTCGAACCCACGACTTTCCGTCTGGGAGCCCAATAGCCAGACCAATAGACCATCCTGCCCCCACAAATACCTCTGGTAGAATGTGCTTTGATGCTGCCCGGGGGGGATCGACCCCCAAGGCAAGACACGTCTGCGACACAGCCTCACACAGCCAGTGTGACAGGCGCTGAGCAGACAGAGGAAGCCCCAGAGATTGTTCCCTGTAGTGCACAAACAGTCGTGGGGAACGGCGTATAGCCGCCGTGCGCGTCACGTAACAAGCCAGTGCACGCACCGGACAAAGAAGATGAGAAAAAGCATCTCCGTCTGATAGATGGGGAGGGGGAAAAAACCCCATCTAGGTGTATCACCCTCGATCTGAAGGAGCTAGAGATGTCCCCATGCCCCTCTTTAGAGCAGGCCCTGGTCAGCCTACCTCCGTGTTATATCGCCTGCTTAGCCTGTCAGCCTCCTACAACTCAGCTACCTCCACACCTCCCACGCTTACATTACATCGCTTTGTCCTAATTATTTGCTTGTATTTAGCCTGGCTGTAGCAACTAGGGCTGGCTGGGTACTTGTGATGAGCAGGCCCCTAACCCGCGGGTCAAGACTGTAGTCTGTCGTGACTCCATGACATCAGGCATAAGGACTGTGCTCTGCTATTGTTTGCGCCAGTGTATGTCCCTTTGAAAGTTGGTGACTTCTGAGCACTGTGTGCCTGACCCCGCTCTGTGATTCATGTGGCCTAACACCTCACGGCTGAGTTTGTTGTTCCCAATCACTTCCACTCTGTTATAATACCACTAACAATTGACCGTGGAATATTTATTATTGAGGACATTTCACTGATGGACTTATTGCACAGGTGGCAACCTATCACAGTATCACGCTTTAATTCAGTGAGCTCCTGAGAGCGACCCATTCTTTCACAAATGTTTGTGGAAGCAGTCTGCATGCCTAGGAGCTTCATTTTATACACCTGTGGCCATGGAGGTGATTGTATGGTACCTACCACCTCTGTGTTGGTGATGCTGGCCAGAACCTGGATCAGGTTCACCCGGCCCAGCGGCAAGTCCATCTGCAGGCCGCTCACGGCCGCCGCAACGCTGCCTGTGGCGATCATGGAGGGGGGGCTCAGGGCCAGGCCTGCATCTGGGGGGAAAGAGGGGTTATAGGTCATGAAGGGGGGGCTGTAGGGGACCATCTGAGACCCCCCCCCCCCCCTTGCACGGATGGATCTTCCAGACAACACAGATACACACACTACCTGTGGTGCACATTAGAGGTCCTCAGAGACCTGACAACTCTGAATGTTTTACTCGGATCTGGGTCTGACGTGATTCTATGATTCTCCAATAAATGGGATATACTGGATTAGTGACTTAACATGTTTACATTATTATATGTAGCTTAAATGGAAAAGAAAGCAATTACATGTTAAAAGCGCTAAACATTTTTTTTTTTTAAACAGCAGGTTCAGCGACACCGGTGTGCCAACGCCCCTAAACATGTAAAGGCAACTTGCTTATACTTCGTCTTGCTTTCCTTGCGAATCTGACCGGGTGCAAAGTCCGTGAAAGGAATTACAAATTGAAACATGGACTAGGTCCAGCCTTGGCTTCCGTTGGTAAGTCAGTCTACATTATTATCGCAAATCTGACTCAAACTAATTAGCTTCCTCTTATTATTTGAGGCAGTGTGGGAACCTGTGTTCCTCAGACAACTTCTCTGCACTATTCCTGGACGACTGATGGCGACATAGCCTGTGCTGTTTATTCTTTCGGTACTGAATGGGTACGCGTCTGTTTGTCGTCGAGTCCGTTTGGAACAGATCTCAATTTATGGGTTTTTAATTTGTGCAAATTGGGTTGGGTGAAAAAGAATGATGTTTATTTCGGATTGGGTCCAATATTAGGGACCCGTGAAGACCTCTAGTGCACTAACACACAGCTTACAGGCATGCACACACACACAGTATATACACTAGGGGTGTAAGAAAATATCGATACACCCAAGTATTGCAATATTACATCGTGCAATACTGTATAGATTCTCTAAATCATTGTATCACTGTTTTTCTCAAGTTATATTTGTACATGGGACCATGTACAAAATACATTAACTGGGAGAAAAGATGCCTGATACCAGATTTATCTTAAATTTCCATCTGTAGTCCCTCAGAAAGTTTACACAAGTGTTTGCTGTTTCGTGCTGCAGCGCCACACATTAGCATTGCCATGACAATTAGAGATCGCCTCGCTTACAGTATTGCAATATACCCACAGACACACAGGTTACTACCTGTGGCACACAGGGCGATGAAGGTGTGGGCGTGGCTGCAGACCAGCGGCACCTTGTCTTGAGGCAGCGGCAGTCTTTGTAGGATGTGCTGCAGGAAGTCGTTGGGCGTGACGGACGCCATGTTCCACTTCAGAGTGGCCAGGACCACCAGCTCCCAGTCCTGCCACGCACACACACACACACACAGGTTACACATGAATACACACACACATACACACACACAGGTTACACACGCACACAACAGCTGTCCTCTAATTGGCTGATATGTGATCAAGATAACAGATGATATGTGTGCTGAGAGGTTAGTACAGCAGGATCAATAGAGCGGAACAGTGTGGTTTCTCATTCATTTTCTACATTGACTGTGTTCAAGCTTGGAACCAAGCTAGTTTGCCGATTACAAACAAGATGTTCACTAAAACTGTACTCAATCTGAGTCTTAACAATTACATCAACAGCAATGACATATTAATGTGTATGAATACTGTATTCATAAGCCAGCAAGTCAGGAAATATCATAAATGCTAATTGCACAGAAAAAGAAATAGACCAGTCAACTAGTCCATTTATTCATGCTGCTATAGCAACCAGACAAGCACCCTTCTAGGCCTGTGTGATAGACAGAACTCATGTAAATCCACAATACATCACTAGAGGGCGACACAGACACTGATCTGTAATCCTCCAGCCAAAGGACTGAGCAGGCGAATTTAACCTAATGAGGAAAATGTGACATTGTTGCAGAGGGACGCTACCAGCAGCTCCTGCGTGGTGAACGCGTGGTCCGTGTACATGCACATGGTCGCCGCGCACACAGGTCGGCTGTCCTTCAGCTTGGACGCCAGGAACACGCACGCCGCACCGAGCAGCTGCAGGTAGCTCTTCCGTGCGGGCGTCACCGCCAGGTACCTGTCCAAGTAGTTGACGGCTAGAGGGAAGACGTCCTTGTTGCTCCCCTCTGCTTCACACACCTGGGACGGGGAAGAAAAAGTGTGTTTTCTATTAACGTGATCAATATACGCCTAATATGTGCTTATAAAACGTCAAATTAGTAGGCTATGGCGTCAAAGCATTCAAACCCGACATGGAAACTACATCAAGACTAAAGGCGTAAAAACACCCACATTCACCTCAAGTCATTCCTATGGCATGCGTCATGCGCTAGAGATCAACTTTCACGTTTAATAAACAGTATAAAAGCAAAGTAGTAGAGTATAAAAGCAAAAATATATAAATGTGGTTTTATAACCATATCCGAATATATAGCCTAGACGAAAATGTTTGTCAGCATGACATACGCCTAACTTCAGAAACAGTGTTTGCACATTTTCTGACTGTATACATTACAAAATAAAAAGAAAAGTGAAATTAACTAATTTTAATGGGATGTTTTCATCGTATTCTTGGTAGATAAGGCTCAGATGTGACCGGTCAGATCAGGTTTTAACTCGGTAGAAAGTATCATTTGGGAGCTGGTAGATCTGAAACTGAAATATTAAGAACTTTTCTCGAGTAGGAATTCCAGCGTCCCACGCCTCGTGAGTCACTCGCTCACATCTAAAAGCTAATCGGGTCGACCTAAAAGACAATCTTCAAGACGAGGTCAACGTAAAAACACAACCACGTCGCCACAAATCAAGGTGTTTAACTCCACGGCATATAAAACGTGAGGGTCAATACTCTTCTGAACACAACGTTTCTCACACAAACCTCGTGCATCCAACTCGCCACCATCCGCCTCATGTGCGGCAGGATGTCCTTCTGCACACACTGGAAGTAGGAACATCGCGGCAGGAATCTGTCCTCGACGGCGAGCAGCCGATGCAGCACCCTGTCGTCCTGCAAGATGTTCGGGTCGTGCTGCGCTCTCACCACGGCGCCTCGCTCGAAGCATGCCAGCTCCATGGCTGCGGTGTCCCTTACGAAACTTCTTCAACAAATGTGATCAGCGCGACGTCGTCGACACACGGTCTCCCCTTGGAGTTAGCTAGCAGGGGTCCAGGGCGTGGGAGGGGAGAAAGGAGGCTAGCTACTCTCTCGACTCGCTTCTTCCTCCCCTCGCCCGCTAGTGCGGAGTCGAAAGCGAAGCATGTAGGCAGCAGGCTATATTCCGCGCTGAGGTCGACCTGCGGTGGCGCGTCAGAGACGAGAGAGGACTCTGTTGTGGAGATGTGGAGATGAACTGCAGCTCTGCGCTGCTCCAATCAGCACCGTGCGCCACGCACATGCGCATATGCAGGCGAAGGCGTTCACTATTCAGATCGATTTAACTGTGTGGGTCCCACTGGTCCACTGGACGTCTACAATACTGCAGTATGAATACTACTATGTATACAGTACTGCTGCAGTATGAATACTACCATGTATACAGTACTACTGCAGTATAAATACTACCATGTATACAGTACTACTGCAGTATGAATACCATGTACTGGTTTATACTGGTTCACACTGCTCCATACTGGTTCACACTGCTTCATACTGGTTCATACTGGTTCATACTGCTCCATACTGGTTCACACTGCTTCATACTGCTCCATACTGGTTCACACTGCTTAATACTGGTTCATACTCCTCCATACTGGTTCACACTGCTTTATACTGGTTCATACTGCTCCATACTGGTTTATACTGCTCCATACTGGTTCATACTGCTCCATACTGGTTTACATTGCTCCATATTGGTTCATACTGCTCCATACTGGTTTACACTGCTCCATACTGGTTCACACAACTTCATACTGGTTTACACTGGTTCCTAATTATTCTTATTGATTCATTCTGCTTCATAATGTTTCACACTGAATGCTTTACCGTAGCAGCATTTAAGAGTTAGTGCTAGTATGCTAGTAGGGCATGCATGTGCGCTACTAGCACACACACACACACACACACACACACACACACACACACACACACACACACACACACACACACACACACACACACACATGCCTGGCAGCGACCAGAGCCTTTAAGAATACAGTTTTGTTCTCTGGGAGGAGGGAGCAGCCATAGTGTGTGTGTGTGTGTGTGTGCGTGTGCGTGTGTGTCTGTGTGTGTGCGTGTGCGTGTGTGTGTGTGCGTGTGCGTGTGTGTGTGTGTGTGTGTGCAGCCCTGTAGTTTGGCTCTGAAGTGAATGATCTCACTTCCTGTCCATTTAGAGGAGAACAGACTGGGGTTGTCTTCCCTGCTGCCTTCCCTTGAACTACACCACCCTGCAGCAGAACTACAACACCCAGCAGCAGTTCACAGGTCTGGAGCCCCTACCCAGCGCTATAATGGGAGGGACTGCTAGTGTTAGCATGCGTGTGTGTGTGTTATATACCTGCAAACCTGCGTCACAACCATCCATAGGTCACAACAAACACACACACACTCGTATGGGCTTTGCGTGCGTGTGCCTATGTGTGTGTGCGTGTGCCTGTGTGTGTGTGTGTGCCTGTGTGTGCATGTGTGGTCAGAGATTAAGGAAACAGCAGTTTCCGGTGATGGAGGCTCAACAGCAGCTGTTCACTGTCTTCTGTTGCCCTAACCTTCCTGTGAGAAGCCTGGAATAGAAAGAGAGAGTCCCTCTCTCTTTCTAGGAATTCTTTCTCAAGGGAATCTCTCCCTCTCCCTCCCTCTCTCTCCGTCATGTTGCTACAGAGCTGAGAACCCTCCAGTCATTCTCAATATAGATTTATACATGAAGGTCTGGGGACTGTCCCTCCTCTCTTGTTTTTTGTTTTTTCCCCAGGGGCTCTCGGGGGTCTCCCTTAGGTACCCGGGGGCCTGAAGAGGATGATGGGGGGGGGTAGAGAAGACTCTCTCAACATCTTTTGGTCACTTTGCATTATTGAAATGGATTGTTTTTCATTAAAAGAAGCGTTTGTGGCCCCTGTGTCTCCCTGTGTGTGTGTGTGTGTGTGTGTTTGTGTGTGTGTGTGTGTCACTGCAGACTGCAGGCTATGATTCAGTTTCCGTTTGCACTTAGACCTCTTAGCTTAGCACACGCTGCACTTGTGTGTGTGTGTGTGAGTGTCAGCCTAGCAGAGCTATAGCTATGGTCACTGTGTGAGCTCATGGCTTTGTCTTTGCACTGAAACCACTCCAGGAATCCCCAAGCTGTGTGCTGCGGCGGCCAACACATTTCATCTGAGGACAAGGAGATGGTCTGACACACAGGCAGCCACACACACACACACACACACACACACACACACACACACACACGGCCACACCGATACACTGCCAGGCAGACAAACACAGATACACTGAAATATAGAAACACAACCACTGCTCTCACAGACATAAAATACAGCTCCTATGTTAGCATACACAACTCCTATGTTAGCATATATCCTTTGTTAGCATACACAGCTCCTATGTTAGCATATATCCTATGTTAGCATACACAACTCCTATGTTAGCATATATCCTATGTTAGCATACACAGCTCCTATGTTAGCATATATCCCATGTTAGCATACACAACTCCTATGTAAGCATATATCATATGTTAGCATACACAGCTCCTATGTTAGCATATATTGTATGTTAGCATATATCCTATGTTAGCATATATCTTATGTTAGCATACACAGCTCCTATGTTAGCATATATCCTATATTAGCATTACACATCCTGCTGCACTTAACCTGACATGCCAGGTATCTGTGTCTGTTAGCCACATCCATCTGGGGAGTTTTAAAAGGGCAGGTGCTTTCAAACAAATAAATATCAGGTGATTGGACGAACCGTTGTTCGTCCAATCACTTAACTGTTGTTAAGTCTGGAAATGAATAAGCCGTATAAACTGTATAAGCCTTTGCTAAAAGCCTTTGTTCTTCTAATACAGTCTAATAAAATTGATGCTATATTGCAGCCTCTGTAGGACCCGCCATTGTTGTTGAGTTGTCACCTTCGTCACACCTCAAAACTGAAGCTGGAAAGATCAGGATGGTATAGCGAGGCTACGCTGCTCTGGCCCAGGCAGGCAGCAGGGCAACAAAACAGAAGCACTTGTGACCCCTGACCTCCCCCCTTCATCACACACCTGCTGTGACCTGCCCATGAGCAGGACCCTCCCATGCCTCCTCAGGGCTCTAGTAGGGTTCTTGAAGGTGTTCTGAAACCATTTTGCCCTGGTAAAGCTTTTCGCAGGGTCTGAGGTTGTGTCTCCTGGGTTAAACCGGGTGAACCCCTTAGAGACCGGCTTTAAAAATGGGTTGGTGAACCCCTAGAGTATGGGTTCAATGAAGGACTTGTCGGAAGAACTGAGAGATGACACACAACCTGTGAAGCCACAGTCTCTGACTGAAGACAGGGTCATTATGGAGGGCATGTTCCCATCCCGATACACACTGCAGATAAGGTTCCTGTTTCGCAGGCTCAACATTCCCTCCTACAGATTATGCTGCTGGAAAAATAGACTGCAATCTTCCCGCAACTCCTTGACCATTAAAATCATGTGACCCCATGTGCTCTATACTTTCCCAGGATACATTAGGTTGGGCACAGCCCTTTTAGGTCTGGAATCCTGATCAACAGGCTGGGCATTAGTGTTACACGCAGGAAACGAGAGAGAGAGAGAGAGAGAGAGAGAGAGAGAGAGAGAGAGAGAGAGAGAGAGAGAGAGAGAGAGAGAACAAACTA
>JAODLL010002897.1:0-12077 GCA_026546735.1 Forbesichthys agassizii | reverse complement strand
TCCTCAATAGAACTCTATGGGAGAAGTACCAGAGACATTATATAGAGGAGACAGACCACTTAGAGAGTCATCAATAGGACTCTATGGGAGAAGTACCAGAGACATTATATAGAGGAGACAGACCACTTAGAGAGTCCTCAATAGAACTTGCCAGAGGTGTTACCAAGATGGCTGCCAAGCAGCCAGACTTGCCTATAATTTTTTGAAAAAACCTCTGAAAATGACTGTTTGTGCGTGTGTCAAATAAGAGAAGACATTCATTTTTGGCTGCAGCTCTTACCATGTAATCCTCTTTACAGTACACAGATCCATTGACATTGTAGAAGTCCTTGTTTCTCAATGTGCGCCCTGTGGACAGAACACACACACACACAGAGAGAGAGAGAGAGAGAGAGAGAGAGAGAGAGATGAGCAGATAAAACAGGGGAAATCAAACAGGAGATCATAAGTCCAGATGTGTCATGACAGATGCAGGAACAACACTGTGTAAATTTAGACATGACACACGTGACAAATATGATTATGGCCATTTCCCCTCTTTTTGGAAATGCCTACGGTAAAGTGGGTGGTCGATTCAAAGAGGGGATGCTTTTGCTTTTATCTCGTACGGTCTGTCCCCTCTAACAAGGAACTGCAAATGGGAAGGGCCTGAGCAAGACGAGGCATTTCCAGAGCCATGTAGAGAGAGAGACGCATCATCTCCGTTCACTCCAATTGACTGTTTATTTTCCACAGGAATGGCGGATCGTGGAGCCTCAAAATAGTTCCCGGAGGTTTCTAATGTAAATGTAAATCTGTGCATTTATTGGCTACAAATTACCGAATTAAGTTATATCTGTACTGATATTCAAATTGCCCACAAAGCACTTCCTGGAACTATTTTAGGTTTTTGCCTCTCCATGAACCATATGGCCGTTGACAATTTCGAACTACCATTGGCATAACCCTGTTCTTTCCATGGCTCTGGGCATTTCCAAGAAGAACATAATGAACACTGTAGCTTGAAGTTGATTGATAATTGAACCTGCTGATGTATTTATCTGCTCATTTTATATTTTTTAAATCAGTGTTACTGTTATTACCATTGTTGTAAAGCGAGGCTTAGGCGATATATCAAACACAGCTATTATTAAAGAGGGACGTGTCAATTCCCAGTGCCCATGTTTAGAACATGGGCACTGGGACACACAGTCACTTCTGTGAAGAACATGGACGCTGTAGCTTTAACGAAAGACTCACCGCAGGACACGCAGGTAAAGCACCGGGTGTGATAGAGAGTATCCAGAGCCTGGCAGGCGTTATCCGCTCCATACACACCTTTTCCACACTTTACACAGGTTCCTGTGGGGGCAGGGGCGCACACACACACACACTTAGTTGGACCAATCATTTACCGACCCTTAACACCTCATTTACGAGGCATTCATGTAAGATGTCGTCAACACTTGTAAATGCTCCTGGTTCATGCCACCTGGGGGACTTTCATGCGTTTAAAACCCCCTGGTTACTCATGCTCGTTTTACGCGCCCACTCGGGTTTCTGAAGGGGGGAAACTCCGCAATTCACTTTCAAGTGGTTGTTTTGTCAAAAGGAGATATGGGTTCATAAACCCACATCAGGCACTGGGCAGAATTAACTTAACACTGCATCTAAATGTTGACTTTAATTGGCCTGGAATTATGTTTAAAGCATATTTGATTTAATACGGAAAATATGGACTCTTATAAAACTCACACACAAAAAAAAGGTCAACGTTACATAAAAATCATGCTATAATCAAGTCTCTGGCTTATAAGTGTCAACACAACAAAATTAGTGACGGATCTCAGATGGATGATGAAACTAAGTGATGATTTACGACTTTATGCCACTAGATGTCAGAAAAAGCGAATCTCAGACCAAAACAAATAGCGGGCCACACACATGCCTCTTGGCATGGCTATGAACACCAAGAACCGAGATAGCAGATATCCTATGTAGACCGAATGGATGTAGCCTACAGAAAGTGGAAACACTGTAAACCATGCTACAGTATGGATGTGGATACAGAATCACGGGACAGCCGAACACATTTGTTATAAGGCAATAATAATAATAATAAGAATATTAAGAATAGTAGCTAGTTGTTGTATTTTGTATTAATTAAACACCAGTACTTGATTTAAATGAGAAGCTGGAACCATCCTAAATCCTGTCGTTTTCAGATTTCTCCCACTACGGTCAATGACACTATGATGGATGTGCGGATGTTATGGTCTGCTGTCCAGGACCCGCCCCCACTCGCTTCTGTGTGACAGGTCCATTCACTATTATCTTTAGAAAAATGTTGTTTGCTACAATATAATGTTTAAAATATTGTGTATATAGGACGTTTAAAGAGAGGCTTGCAAACAGTTAGCCGTTTGCATTTGCAACATTTGCAAACACATCAACAGTCTGAGGAGGCCGTTCTAGTAGAACAAACATGGACGCTGGACTGCGGGGGGAGGGGACAGTTTACATACGACAATGTGGAATGTTTACACAAAATGTTGTAACGAAAAAACAACGCTCAAACTAGTGAGCGCGTTCGTCTCAGGTTGCCGAAAAAGTAACGCACATCGCATTTCAGCAACAGACGTGGGCGTTCAAACAGAACAGCTTGGCCTTCAGGGTGACATAATCGGGAGATGCCCGAGAAAAAAACTGGACTCAGCGATTACCAAGGTCTAGTGTGTTCCAAGTCTGTGTTCCGCCACCAATCGGGATGTCAAGAGTCTTCTGATAAGGCATGGGGACATAACATACCTAACGTTGAGCGAGCATGTTATTTACTTATTCTACATAGTTGCGTTATGATATCATTAGGTAAACATTATCTTTGGTATTTGCCTATAGAGATTTGCTGCTAGGGGATCAATGTCTTATCTCGATAAAGAGGCGTAGTCAGGCATTCTGGAGAAAGACCAGTGATAATTGAACTCGGTCAAAACAAAAAAAACACCTCTCCCTTCAAAGCCATCGGGTGCTCTCACACAGAACGGCCAGCTAGCGAGGGATAGTCGCTGAATTTGACAAGAGGTGTTTATTAGCTTACAATCACTGACTTCACCTTTAACTCATGATGGAGAAGGGATGATTGGGGGAGGGGGTTAACAATTGAGCGCACGCAAGCATTTGTGCTGAGTTTCCTAGTCAGCGCGTCTTCACGGCCCACAACAGCCAGGCTGGGAGGAGAGGTGTTGGATGTCCCCTCTGGGCGCACATACCTGAGCGCACGCAGACACACACACACTCCTTGCCCCGCCCCTCGCACACGCCGGGCCAGTGCCAGCACACCCACACACACACACCTGCATATACATGCGTGACACGCACACACACACACACACACACACACACACCTGCACAGGAGTCACATACACCTGCGCACACAACTCACACGCGGGTCTCGCTCACGACACACACACAAAACACATGCACACACAAATCTCTCTCACACACACAAACACACACACAGAGCGCACGCACACAGCATTGCTGTGGCTTGAAGTCACTCTTGACAAACACAACACACCCTCCCGCCATAGGCGGTTTTCAGCTCTTGAGGGCCCATAACTGCCGTCCTAATCTCCTCTGTGACTCAACGTGATTGGTCAGAAAAAAAGAAGAAAATAAAAGCGTGTGTGTGTGTGTGTGTGTAGCCGTGCGTTTCCATCACAGTAGCGACGGCCAGCTCACTGTTGTGTACACACAGCCAGCCAGCTACTAAGCTAGTATGTGCACTTTAGCTAACGCGTTTACTGTCTACGTGTTATTTCATGTAGCGCCCGTGTGCAAGTGGGTGTGTGTGCAGAGACCCTGCTGGAGGAGACACACCACTTAAATCATTTTGAACGGAGCTCTATGGGAGACTTCTGAAACAGGCAGTTGGAGGAAAATATCCAAATAACAACAACAACAACAACACATAACATAACAAAAGAGCCAATCTGCTTTATAACCTATCTATTGGACCTAATGAACCTATTTAACCAATCGTGTGGTTGCATTGACGTTTGCCACCTGCCATACGGTCTCCCTAAATAACGGCCGTGGGCATTTCAAAGATGGCGGGAGGAGAGACTTGCCTAGAAGGACTTTGGTGTGCGCGAGTGTAATGATCGCCAACGGGCAAAAGCTGAGCAGTTAATTAAAGCCTCACATTCTGACCTGCAAGGATGCTCTATAGACAAACGCCAAGGCTCGTGGCTTTTTAGCCAGGAGATCTTGGTACGAGGCCCAGGTGTGTACTGCCCTGTTACAAGGAACACTTGCTAACTTTGAGCTCAAATCCAAAACAACCTCTCTCAGAAGCTCCCGCCCACACATTGAAAATGCATTGTGAAGCCAAAGTGGCTTTGTTGTTGTGAGCGGTGTTCGCCACTGTTTATCTTCCTATTTACAAAGCCAGGGCTGTCTTGAAGTACCGGGTTATAATTTCAACGCGCACAGAGAAGGGTAAGCTAGCGCAATGCGAGGAGATCCACCCATCCATCTTTCCCCACTTATCCGGAGTCGGGTCGCGGGGGCAGCAGCTCTAGCAAGGGACCCCAAACTTCCGTTTCCCGAGCCACATTAGCAAGGTCTGCCGAGACATTCCCAGGCCAGTGTGGAGATGCGAGGAGATATTTGGTGAAATTGACAAAAAGTGTACTATCTTACAATTGGCTTGCAATAGCTGACTGTACCTTTAAATGAATGACAATACGGTTGATGTAATCTAATATCTGTCTGCTGCGACACACATGCCACAGGTGTGTTAGCATGCGTGTGCCTGCCATTCACTGCGCTCAACCTTGTTTGCTAGCAGCGCTAAAACCCCAGAACACCCACCCCCCCCACCCCCCCCATCCACACACACACACACACACACACACACACACACACACACACACACCCCTTCTCCTTTTATGGAGAGACAAACAGATCTATTTTCCCCTTGAGTCCCCTAAATGTTTCTGGAGTTCGCGTGATGCCGCAGTGCAAGTCTCCACAAGCACAGCCGATACCTCACAGCCAGCTAACTAGCAATCTGCGCACACACACACACACACACACACACACACACACACACCCTTTCATTTGAAGGGAAAACCTGTGATCTGACACAAGGCGGCAAGGGGATGAGGATAATGACAGAGCCGGCCGGGGAGATGCATGATGGGAGTTAATAAGCCGCGCGTGACACCGTACATTAACCGGGGCTTGTCTCAGCAACGCAAATCAGCAGAGGTCTGCTCAAAGGGACGGCGTGTAATTCTAGTGTCGTTACGCCGCGTGAGAATAATCTGGCCGGGGCACTTCCCCAGCGTGGCGTCCATACGCGCGCATCCCAGCGCCTTGTGTCCGAATCTGGGGGAGGGGGTGCACACTATTTCTGAGCCACGCCGCAACTACGTCGAGGTTCGAACGCGACACACGATCGGTCGAAACACGCGTGCAAACATGTCCCAAGACCGTGTCTTTTCTCCACTGTACCCTCGGGCCAGTAAATACCGCCCCGTTAACCCCTACCTTCCTGATCACATCCCCGTCTGATTCTGCCCCGTTAACAAGGTCAGGTCATTTGGCAGGTGCTTTTATCCACATACGACTTACGGCAAGTGCAATTCTAGTATTAGGGAGCAGGTAGGGGTTAAACATATTAAAACAGCTTACAGGTAGGGCCTGGCTTGCTGGGGATTGAACCCACAACCTTCCGTGTGGGAGACAACCACCCAAACCAGTGTAAGCCTAACCACTAGAGTCTAGTGGTTCCCAACCCTGGTCTCAACCCTCTCACTGCCCTGCATGTTGTCTCCCTGCTCCAGCAAACCTGGTTCGAATGAAAGGGTCGTTATCAATCTCTGCAGAAGCCTGTTAATGAGCCATTCATGTGAATCAGGTGTGCTGGAGCAGGGAGACATCTACAACCTGGTTCCCCAGGACCAGGGTTGGGAACTAAACATACAAATAGAGCTCCAGGGATCTCACCGAAGAATTCCTGCCGTCCCTCCGCGGTCTCCCTGGCCACCGCGAGGTCCTCAGAGCCCTTGGCCGGTGTCTGGGCGGGGGGCCGGGTGGCGGCAGGCTGGCAGTGCTCCCTCAGCAGGAGGCTGCCCAGGGCGCCGTCGCCCTCCAGCGCCGCGTCCCTCAGCAGCAGCCGCGTCAGCTCCTCCTGGTATCGGGTGCCCGGCAGGTCGTCCTGGTAACGGCCAGTGGCCGGCAGGTCCGAGTAGCGCGCCCGCTCCCTCTGTGCGGGGACGCCGCCCGCCTCGTCACCGGTCCCTGCCCGCCGGGGCCCGTTCCCCGCTGCCCCCCACCACTCGGGGCCGGGCTGGTAGCTGCCCACGGCGGGCGGGTACGAGTGGCGGCCGTCGTGGAGGCTTCCCCTTTCTCCTCCCCCCTCCAGGTAGTGTGTCCAGGCCTCGGCCGAGGGCAGGCCATAGCCCCGGCCGGGACCCCCGTACGGAAAGGCCTGCGGCTGCAGGGGAAGGCCCCCTCCCCCGCCGCCCCCCGAGTAGCGGGAGTCGTAGCCCAGGCTGATGCCGCTGGTGCGGTTGCTGCTGCAGCGGCTGCCCATGGGGCTCCCGCCGCCTCCGCCCCCCCCTCCACCGCTGGCCGTGCTGGAGGCGAAGCTGGAGCGGGGGCTCACCAGAAGCGACTCCTGCAGGCTGAAGGACGAGCAGGGGCTCAGGGCGGGCCCCCCGGGCGGGTAGAAGAAAGCCCCTCCTCCGCCACCGGGCAGGTCGGAGGGTCTCTGCGGCGGGTGCGACAGGGAGGCGGGCCGGGCGCTCTCCCACGGTTCGCCTCCGCCCGTGCTCAGCCGTTTGTAGAACAGCGCCTCTTGTAGGGAGAGACGCTTGTGCCGCTCCGGCTCAGAGAGGTCCCCCAGGCAACCGCCGCCGCTGGGCCTGGGCGCCGAGCCGTAGCCGCCGGAGCCCGGGTAGGGCGGGGGCGGCGGCTGGGAGAGGAGCTGCTGCCGCCGTACCAGCTGCTGGATCTCCAGGGAGTAGCGGCGCTGGTTCAGCGCGGCCTTGGACCCAAACGCCGACATGGGGTCACACTCGGGGCCGAGTCCCGACTCGCGCCTCAGGTGGGAGTCCACGCCCTCGCCCAGGTAGCACGAGGCCCGCTGCTGGGACGAGCGCCGCCTCAGCGGGGCCACGGTGGCCGGGTGGCCGGGTGGTGGGGGTTCGGCATCCGGAGGCGCGCTGCTCTCAGCGGAGGCGGTAGGCGCCGGTGCGTGTGCGGAGGACACTCCCATTCCTGTTCCTCTCCCGCTAGCGGGAACACACGCGTCGGTTGCGGTTGCAGTAGAAGCAAGAGGGTACTGGCCGGGTCTTGATGGTGAGGCGGCGCCCGGTTTGGCCTCTGGTGGAAGACAACTGCTACCGGTACCGCCTCCAGCGCTACCGTTTCTGTTACTGCCCGACTCATTCTTTTTTTTGGAACTGTTAAATTTTGCGCTGCCCGAGTCGGTTAGCCTAAACTTCACCAATAACTTGCTTATTGGTCGGTCCATTATGTCCCCGTCTACACAAAGTCTTCGCCGTTAGTTGAAGCAGCTCTCGTCCAGGTCACAATGAGACGTAGCCTATACAGGCCTACTCAATAAATACAGGTTTACTTTTTAACTCTTGCAGCAGTTCAAACAACAACAACTATAGGCTACTAACACTTTTGTGTGTTGAGAACAAAGGATATTTCTCAAAAACGTTTGAATTTGAGTTAAAAGGGAGGCCCTATGTACAGAATAAATAGGCCTACAATAACAGATAAATAAAACGTTTTAAGACATTGCAGGGTAGTTACATGATTGAGTCTTGAGTCACTTTGGGTGCCCTGTTGAAAATCCATAGCGACTGTCGTGGGGAAGACTCCATAAAAATAAAAATAAACTCAATGCTTCGAATAAAAACAGCAACCGAGAATAAATATTCGGACACGTAGCCTCCACAGGACCGCGTCCTATGATAGTAGACGGCCTCGTTTTGCCTGCCTCATGTTCGCGCACACCTGCATCTTGTGCGTCGTTGAACGGTTCATAACAAATAGGCCACTTAGCCTACTGCCAATAGCGGTCACAGTGATAAAGAAAAAAGTTGTTCACGGGGTAGCCTATATAGCTGCCTTGTGAATGCAGTCCAAAAGTCTTGTTTCTACCTTATAGCGTGGGCTGGAATGTGTAGCCAGTTGACCCTTACATTGGGGATATTCTTCCACCACAATTGGAATGCTTTTGCTCCGGAGTAGACGGGAAAATAAAATACGTGTTTGCATAGCCTATTGGCTACGTTGGCTATTATATCCACCGCGTGCCATTCATTTCTCGGCTAGGGGTGTCCAAGAAAGGTAGCCTATATGGGCTATAACATCGTTGTTTAACTCAGGTCCACTGCGGGAAACAACACGGCGCCGACACATTCGTCCTCCGCTCTTTCATTCCCGTTTTCAAAAGAAAACTGCTTGGACTCGAGAACAAAACGAGACAAAAAGTTTGAACAAGAGTGGAAGCCGATGCCCCTTACAGGTCCGCCCTGGTGACCGGTGCCGAAAGAAGAAAAGAGTGGCAGGAGATTAATACAAAAATAGCCTTTCCCAAGACCAAAGCACGTTCAATAACTTTGTTTCTTTCTTCCCCTAAATTACTTAGGCTACCTCCCCCTCTCCCTTTATCAGTCAGCGGCGGTAGCCTGCCTGCGTTTCCTCCACCAGGCCGGAACACCTTTCAGACAGCGATCGCTATTTCGTCATTCAGATCCGAACCTTGTGCGGTGGATGCCCACATAAATAGAGGCAGGAACGTGAGGCGCATTTTAGGAAAAGAGGGAGAGGGACATTCAAGAGTGAAACACGGCATTCATAACCTATTTGTTTCAAACGGGAGTGCGTTATCGTTTAGACCTATAGCCTGTCGGATAACAAAGATATGTGACGAAGTTTGTGCTCGGTCACAGCAACCCTACCCTACCATATGTCTGGTAGAAGTACTAATTGTTATGGGGAGGGGAACATCTTCATAGCATAGGCCTACTCTATAAATAGCATAATAAACAAAATATTAAACATGGTTAAAAACTAAGTAATAGCATGAATTCACGAGTAACTAATGGTGTGCCTAGTATATTTCTTATTTTAGTTGCGTGATATTTTAAAGCATGTAGCCTAGCCTATGGCTATGCTTTAAACTATATGGCAGGCTATTAATATGCTAAGCTACTTATAGCCTAATATAATATTATGTATATATTTATAATAGGCTATAATATAATGTAGGATATAGGCCAGTAGGCTATAGCCTAGCCTATATACGCCTATTGTTTCAGAATAATTAAAAATCCTATTTTATAATTCGGAATTTCTGCTTGATGAAGCCTGCAATTGTATTGTTTAGACAACGGGACTACTTTATTGTACCACCAGCCTGTGGAATGTGCGAACGGAGACCAGTGAGTGGGCTGGCTGGTGAATGTTTTCGGCGTGTATGCGTTCTCCAAGGACGATACAAAGTAAACATTCCGCTACTATTTCAGCATTGGCCGGCATTTGTCAGCCGCGATCCCAGTCGTTTTGTGTAAGTTAACGGGGGCCAAACATGCCCCAATAAAGTACAACTTGTTTTCCCCGTCTTGTTTGCAGAGTCGTGCCGTTTTGTCTGCCCCGGAGCCCCCTCCTTTGACTGCCGAGCCTTTCATTGCCTTGCGGTTGACTGGAGAGACTGTCTCCCCAGAGCAGCGCGCTCATCCCGGCGCTTGCGAGTGAGAACATGTCCGAAAATCCAACAGAGAAATTCTTCGGGGCTTAGTGTTTAGGCATTTAGGCCCATAGAGAACAAGACTTTAGAAAGCAACGCTGCAGTGTATATTCGTCTTAATAATGAGGTGAAATCACGCGAGTTTGAAAGTTTGAACCCAGCTAAGTTGAGCAAAACAATCATGTAAACATTAAAAACTGAGTGTCCTGATTTTCTTTGTAAAATATGCAATTACTATCTGCTAAAACTAAGCACTCTGCAATACTAGTAGCCTATAGGCATGTAGGCCATGTATGAAGGGCAAAAGACATAATTGGCTTCCAGAACATTCAGCCATGTCTGAATATATCTGAAATACGAAGCACCTGCCTACAATTCTAAGAGCAAGAAGCTATGCAAGACAGTAATATTGCAGGATGGCAGGGCGTGATTAAAAAGTTGCATTTAATGCATATTATAACTGTATAGCTTATAATTAAGATGACTACTATTTGGATGATAACAAGGCAAATGGGGGAAATGGTGCTCTGACTAATAAACTATGTGTGCTTGCATAATCCATTGAAAATGCTGTTATCAATGTTATCAATATTACATTTAAAGATCATGAATGTTGTAGAACGTTAATAAATCTGAATCAATTTGAATACGCATCTTTAGCACCATCTAGTGGCAAACCTAATAACATGCAGAAAAGATGGCCGCCTCCATAAGGACGTTGTACTTAACAGGTAAGAGGTTATTCATGCATTCTTGTCTATTCGCTTCTCTGGCGTTAAATACCTCACCGTCAGTAACAACACTTGGTCAATATTACAAACTAGGATGCCACTGTTATCAAAAGAGTACACGGCATGCTGTTTTAGCCTCAGTCTAAAGGTAAAGGCGTTTTCTGATTACACTAGACGTTGCATGCTTTTGGTAGTCTACTGTAAATATGTATTGTCACTGGCGCAAAGCAGAAGCTTGTCTTACTTCTGAATCTAGACAGAATTTATGGGGCAAAATAAACTAAAGCGTTTGACTTTAGTTTAGTGTAGTTTGCTGTAGCCTACGTGACGTCAAACAACACACGTAGGCCTAATGCTTTGCAGATCCATGCTTAACCGCATCCTGAAGGACCCGCATATGGATCCTGAATGTGCGGATGGATATAAGGGCATTTTCTGAAGCGTTACCGTATATTCTGTCGCTAATTCGTGTTGATGTTTTCCCCGCAGTTATTAGATGCTCCAGTCGGTCCCTAACCACAACATGTAGGATACAGGCTGGGTATAAATGGAGGATGGAGTAAGTGTTGAGAGTTGCATGATGCATTCACTGGTCGCTAACAAACACTTAAAACTTTGTCAATTTTGTTTATTGGTCATCTTTATTCATTCATTGCATATAATACAAGTATATTTAACCTGAATAAGGTGAATTGTACTGGCAAATTAATAAAGTCAAATGTGTATTAAACCAATGTAGGGTCAAAGGTGTACATAAATGGCGATGTATAGGAAAAAAGATGTGCTTGAATCCAATTTGATAATCTAGAATATTTTGACATTTTGTGATGGTTTTAAATAATAGTTTTTCGAAGGAGAGGCCCAATACATTCTCCGCCATGTCTGTTGTTGCTCTTTTAACAGCCTCAATAATGTAGTTTTGTTTTACATTATTGCTTTTAGCTTGTATTGTAACATGTACTATCCTGTATTTGAAATATCTTGTTTCATATTCCTTTGTTTTTGTTATGTTATTCAAATTTTACTTTGAAGCATGCTATGCACATGTAATCTCTTAACTGTAAAGCACTTTGAGCTGCAATGCTTGTATGAAAAGGGCTACACAAATGTTGTCGTTGTTGTTGTTATTGTTGTTATTATTATTATTATTATTATTATTATTATTTCTTTCAGGCATGGAATGGGTCGCACTGGGTCAGAGTACGGACCTTTGACAGACCTGCCTGATTGGTCGTTTGCAGGTACAGTTTCCCTCCATGGAGTAGTTCTGTTATAGTCAAACTACACTCTGAGCTGCACACGTGAACTCCTCTGACACATCTTGTACAGTTACAGCATAGAGAATATAGCCAAGTGAGAGGCACTCATGTAGGCCACCTCCGCACTAGACTTTTAGAAAGGGATGGGTCGATGGTGCACACTAGAATGCTCCAGCGCCTCGGGCAAGGTAATGGGAATAGAATATTCCAATATCTTTTGATTATAGTGTTCTTTTTGTTCTGTACAAGATGGCATGATAAAGGTGGTTGGAGTTAATTGGCCAAAGAATAAAGAAAGTAATGTAAATTGTATGTGTGTATATATATATG
>JAODLL010002896.1:0-12077 GCA_026546735.1 Forbesichthys agassizii | reverse complement strand
GTAGAAACACTAGATTATAGTTTTCAGCATGTACAGAGAATGGGCAGCTAGCAGACCATGAGCAGATATTTGCTTAAATTTACTAGGTGTATTGTGTTGCAATCACTGACTACCTTTAACTGGTTTTAATATTTTTATGTAAAATATAATGTAATATATATAAATATATATATATAAAAAAATATATATATATATATAAATATATATAAATATATATGTAACAGTATTTAATTTATATTAAATCTGCAAGAGCATGTTAAAAAAAACGTGAGTGCATTATACATTTAGCACAAAATGAAGTAAAATGAAATAAATTTCAGGAATACCAAAACATTAGTGCAACATCAAGCTTAGCAGTCCCAACCAAATCATCTTACAGTAAAATGTGTGCACTAATTCCTAAAAGCCAGGAATGACTAAAACTAGTGCATTCTTAATCAAATCTAACACACCCACCAAAGCAGATGCATGAATTCCTCCCCTCTCCTTCTCTCATGTTAGGCTGTTTTAGGACAGTTCAATTATACCGGTACTGTAGAATCAGACCTCTATGACAACACACGAGTAATATGGCCTACAAATTAACGTTTGACAACACAATCTCATCAGATCGATGAGATTGTAGAGCAAGGGTAAAACATTTTGGTATATGCGCGAAAGGAAGCGTCCGCTAGTGTTCCTTTAACAAGACAGCGTGACAGCGCTCGAACACAGCAGATGCATGCTTTGTGTTTGCACATGTTGTACAATTGGTACGATACTAAAACAGCTCCGCTATTTTTCTCCGCTTCAATGGATCCGTGTTTGCGTGTAGCTCTTTCACTGTGTCCCGCAATGTTTTCGTTGACGCTTTGTACCAATGCATGTCACGCGCTGCATATAGCAGAGTGCTAACGCTAACATTGTTACCTGCTGCTCGCCTGCGTGGTATTTACCGCTACAGGCTATAAACCGGACCAAATTAATCTGCTACAGACATAAGTGGATGTATTAGGGTAGGTGCATAAACACACCATGCCACATATTTGTCTTCTTCTTTTGGTCTCAAGATTACTGGCCGCGTTCGCAGCTCATTGCAGCCTCCCATAGTTCATTAACGGCACTATTTTTCAGATCGGAGCATAGTTATAGGTATATTTTTCCGAGTCGACAGTACATTTAGCAAATAGACGTATGTACGTAACCGGTGACGTTGGTTACGTCAACTAATCATCCCAGCACTAGTTGTGATGCTAGCGCACTGTTTTATTTACTAATCATATGAATTGACACAAATTAGGTCACACACAAGCATGATGCCTAACCCAGGCTATATACGACCTAATACTTGGAATTGTATTCATTATAAATCACTTTGAATAAAATTGTCGGCTAATTAACTTAATCCTAATTGAAACAAAGCAGGAAATAAAGGCTAATTAGAAACAAAGCTTATTAGAAAATAGATTATTAAAAATGTTTATGAAAAAAAAGAAAATAACATCAAATACATTTTAAGTTTGGAATGTTGTGTCATGGTTCTATTTATTACATTACAGTACTTGTTTTATTTGACACAATTATTAATTAAGACCATCACATCTATCAAAAGTTAGCATCCTTATGATGCGTGCAATGGACATTTTGACCATCCTCACTGAACCTTTCCAGACCTGGCTGTCAGATGTGAATACGGTGAATAGGGAAGGGAAACCTGGCTTAAGAACTGTACATCTGCAAAGGAACAATGAGCAGGACAACAGCTGCCATCTTCTTCATAGCAACATGTTGATGCCGTGCTGCATGCTAGTATTCTCTAAGTCTGTATAGTCTCTATGCAAACACGAGCTCCCCTCAAGCGAAAAGCAATGTAATAGTGTCACACCGCCCAACTCCCAAACACAAATCACTCTATTACTGCATATGTGCTGCTGCTCGCACATGCTGACTTATTGGAAGTGGAAAGTGACCGTCTAATGCACCAGATAACCACAACAAAGAATCGAGCTGCGACAGAAACGTGCTGAGGTTAGGGGTTTACAGTATAAAAAATGTTTTCCAGAGTTTTAGTAGTATATTTTATATGTACTACAATCTTAGAATTGCCTATGGATTCTCAATGCACTGGAATTTGTAAAGCCCCCAGCCAATCAAAATGTGATTTCAATATTTATATATATGCTGTTTACAGTACATGCTTTCTTTTCCAGTGTGAAAATAATCCAGTAAATCCTCAAATGTAATCCAAACATTGATTTGGTTTTTTTTATCCAAGTTAAACGGGAGAAGTAAAACCTACAGAAAAATACAACAGAGAAGCTAAATTGCCTCTGCGTAGCATCTTACAGTATATTATTAACAGAAAGACAGACTGGTGATGGAAATTAGCTCTTCCCATGATGCATTCCCATGACGACTGTTGTTCAGGGCGACTGAAACAAAGACACACTTGCAAGTCACACAGGGGTTAGAGATGCATATACACACGTGAGTGCACACTCACGCACGCCCACACACACACACACGCACACCGTTCTCCCCGCTTGAGTCCCCTGTTTTGTTCCAAAAAGAATTTCAAAGTCCTCCCCCAGCAGCCCACCTCACCCCGCCCATGTGGTTTGTTGTCTCTCTTTCAACCCAGGGGGCTGTCAGTTCACTAATTCCCTCAAGTCAAATGACAGCTTACATCTAGGCCTTTGTGGTGTTTAAAAAGCACTCTCTGTCTCACAGGCAAAACCCCCTTATGTCCACAGTTCCTTTATTTCCTCTCCACTTTTCCCTTCCTTCTTTGATCTCTCATTCTCTTTCTTTCTATCCTTCCCCTCTCTCTCAATTTCTCTTTTTCCCTCTCTCTCCCTCTCCCTCTCTCTCTCTCTCTCTCTCTCTCTCTCTCTCTCTCTCTCTCTCTCTCTCTCTCTCTCTCTCCCCTCCACCCTCACTCTCAATTTTAGTACAGCAGGATTCAGAAGGATTTAGTCGACAGCTGGTGCTCAATCATGTAACAAATCAGCTAATTTACGTTTGTAACTTCGCCCCAGGTCTTTAAATGTTTGCTGCCACATGGTCCCCCTACCACTATACCGTATCACACATGTACACGCACGCACATGCACGCTCGCGCAAACACCTTTCATAAACATCTTGCCGACAGACGAAACAAACAGTTTAAGAAGTCAGTGATCTGCTACTTTTTTCAAAAGGATAACGATTGCTATGAAATCTGTTCCCATTAGCAGGCTGGGCACATTTATTACCATTGGTGAGCACATACATGACAAGATCTTTCCAAATGTTTCTGCTAGAAGAAAATAGGTATGCTATTGGTTTACTGTAGGAACAAAAAGGAACTATATGTATGTTGGGGAAAAGAAATATCTGTAAACTACTGAGCAAATCAATTACTTTCAGTTGGCGTCAGTAGAATCTCATTAATGTATGGATCAGTTATTTTTGTCATATGAGAGCAGTGTTGCATTGACTTTAGTGGGTTTAAAGCCATGTGGGTATAACAATGTTAGTGTTCACTGAATTACAGGAACCACAATGAAAATATGTTTCCCTTTAGATACACTGTACAGATGTTTACTGTATTTAGTGCATATTGTCACTATTATAGCTGTGGAATAAAAAGCCTACACATATGCTTCAATTGCGACAATGTGTATTTTTAGGACCTTTATGTCCAAAATTATTATTACCTTTTTTTTTTTTGTTTTGGCTTTGCACACAGTTATTGTCCTGATGATGATGATGAGATTATATATATATATATATATATATATATATACTTACATACATGTCTTTCAACATATGTTCCTGCTAATGAGACAAACACATTGAGACATGTGGGGTCTAAGCTGTTATGAACATATTAAACACCTTGTTTAGGAACAGGAAGCACTTCCAAGTAAACAGCCAATCATCTTGGAGCCACCTCCGGCGCCTCTCCGGGCTGCGTCGCTATGCTGCCTGTTGAGTGCGAGCGGTGGCAGCAGGAAGAAGTTCTGCTCACCTCTCCAAGCCCTACCGGCTCCCGCACAGCCTCCTGCCAAGTCATTCATTACAGAGTGGAGGAGTCACCGAGGAGAGAGGAGGGATATCCAACCGTGTGTGTGAGAGTGAGAGTGAGGCTGACAGACAGAGAGAGAGAGAGAGTTATTGCAGGAGAGGGGAAGAAAAGGGGGAAGAAAATGGGGGGAATAAAGTTTAGCAGTGTGACAACTATCCTGTAAAATACGGAAACACCCTCCGCCTCGTACCATTCACACTTCTCTCGTCTCCTTTACGTCACTTTCTGGCTGTAAACTTGAACGCCTACATTTGATTGGATTTGTCTAACATCGCCCCCAAAGTTGGATAAAAACGGGAAAGAATCACTTCTGGTTCAAAGCTTTGTTTCAGACCAGATGGGGCCTAGCGATAGTGCTTGCTGTGTGTATGGGCAGTGTTGGCGACCTTTGTTCAGCACAAAGGTGATGACGGTAATTAGTTAGAGGTAAAGTCAGCTATTGCAAGCTAAATGTAAGATAATACACCTTTTATAATATTCACCAAATATCTCCTCACAATTCGCTATCTTAATGTTCTCTGTGCTTGTTGAAAAAACTAATCTGATACTTCTACAGAGCCCTGGCTCCATACATATCAACATCAGCAAAGTGGCGATGGCGAACACCACTCTCGTCAACAAAGCCGTGGCACTATTTTGCTTCACGATGAATCTTGATGTGTGGCGTGGCGACGCAGAGGGATATTGTGATTTGAGCTTGAAGTTAGCAAATTGTTCTTGAGAATGACTAACCCAGCCTTAAATCTTACGCAGGATAGGTGTAGTCACTAGGGTCATTTGATATATCATAGTATTTTGTGTAAACATCGCAGGACTCTTGGGCAGATAACTACAGATTATACCGGATTGTTTCATCCCCAGTCACAATAGACACAACTCAGAAACAACTTAGACATCAACACTCGCACGCACGCACGCACACAGCCTATAGCCAGAGAAAAGAAAGGAAGACTTCGAGGGTAGACACAAGACAACAAGTGTCATCTTGAGTCAGAGACTGGGGAGGTTGTAAGAGTACGAGATGAGAACAAAACCCTGAACTGGCATCAAGTCAGGGAGTGAAGAGATATACGATGAGAGGGAGGGGGCTGGGGCTGGGGCACGAATATAGAAGGAAAAGAAAAGGCCATTTCTGGTAGACTGGAGCAGTGTGGTATTTCAGTTGTCAGGCAGTGAAGTGACAAGACACACAGTAGATGGTTTATTCACTGCATTGTCCCAACCTTTATGCTGTCCAATCCATACATACTTCTGTCGAAAGGTAATCGTGGCTGTGTTAGGTGAACCGGTGGGTGTCCAACTTCTGTGCGAGAGCCATATTGGGCATATCATACCACTCCCACACTGACTACATCTATCTCCCAAAGCCCTCTCACCTACAATTGGTCAACAATAATAATATATATAATAATAATAATAATGTGATTTTCACCCTCTTCCCATATGGAGCGTCCTTGGTTTGGGTTGCGTGTTTGCTGTGTACACTATAGCATGATCATGAGTAGTGAAATGAGAACAGAATAATGTTTATAGTAATACGTTCATTGTGTTGTCTGCATGTGGCCATTATAGATAATATGCATACCCTATCATTTGGGCTACTGTTCCTTTGTTTGTAATGGTTTAGCATTTACTCTCTTTTCCTCTTATGATGTGAAGTAGTGGAAGCTATGAAAATGCTTTGTGTGCCTAGATAAACAACACATAACCAAGGTTTGCAAAATAAAAGAGGTTTTTTGCATTGTACGTGGCTGTAGGCATCAACAGTTTGTCTGTTATCGGAATGAACAGCCAGAAACCAGCAGTAGTACACTTGTAATACTACTGTATGTATTGTGTCTTCAGTGTCCGCTACAGTCAATCTGAAATATAACAGAACAAATACTGCTGGTGCTGAAACCATGGATTATACTGCCATTTGCTTGTAGTGTATAGTTGACATGCCACGGGCTTCACGCACACACACACCCATGCAAACATACACACGTGCACACACACACAGACACACTTTCATATAGAGACACTAGTCTTTGACATATGCCTGTGTGTGTGTGTGTGTGCACGCGCGCGCATGTGTTTGTGTGTGTGTGTCTGTATTGGGGAGGGGGGTGTTCCCGCTCTGACACTATTTTGCCAAAGACTGTTCTCTAGCCGTCACAATCCTTAGATGTAGTGCACACAGCCACCTGTAGATGGCACTGTAGCGCTGCAGGAAACCAGCAGGCTCTCACACACCGCACACACGCACAGCTACTACACAACAACGTGCACACATTTATATATTCCGTATGTACACACACATAGGCTATCAGTGCATGCTAGTACACACACACACAAATTTGACAGGCAAGTCACAGCACTGACACGGACATTCTAATAAAGGTAAACATGGCACGTTCTAATAAAGTAATGCTGTAATGTAGGTTTTTGCACGTGTGTGTGTGTGGTACATCGGGGGTTCACGTAAGCATGTCTATCAAGCGTTCGCTGTAACGCAAGGTGGGCCCACAGCGCGGTGTTACGGTTAACTGCCACTTATTCTTTCTGTCTTCCTTTCTCTCAGCTCATCTCATTTCCTTTCGCCCACTCGCGCCTTCATCCTGTCACTCTGCGGCTCGGCATTTATTTTATTTTTTTCCGCAGATAACAACGTGGAGAGGCTTTTGTTTTGGACCACTGTGCTCCGAATGTGATGGTGCCGCGGGAATACAGTAGCCTACACATAAACTGCGTTGCCTGGAGCTATTGTAATAAGCTTTGTATAACCTTACCATTACAGTATAATATTGTCCTCGCTGAAAGCGCTATCTTGTCTCGCTTTGCTTATTATCCTTTTGTCTGTTTTGTTTCGTTATTGTAAACACGTCCATGCTGTCACATATACCCACAGGAAAACAAAAACCGCATAGAGAAACAACCAAACAAAACTACAACAAATACAGTGGTCGTGAGTGACCCCTGAAAAGAAAGAATAAACAGGAGAGAGAGAGATTGAAGGCGGGGGGGGAGAGAGAAGGAGGAGGTTGGCAATAGTGCGTGAGACCAACAGCTCCCAAGCCGTTCACAGCCGCGGGGCTGGTCTTCCTCTCAAGCCAGGAGTTGTGTTCACGGGCGACGAGTGTTCTGTGGCGTTGACTAGAGGAGAGACGAAGGTTGCTGAAATAGATGACGCGCTCAGGGCTGCACACACTCACAACAGATGCAACCACAGCACTTCCTTAATAGTGTTCCCAATACAGTAATAGTTAGGAATACATCTGCAGGGGGAACGTGTGAATAATGTGTTTGTGTGTGTGTGTGTGTGTGTATTTCTATCTAATTTTTAATCTCTCCAGTTTAAAAATCGTTTGGTTAAGTATCTAACTCATTTGTGTGTGAGAGAGAATGTGGTTTGGGCATACACAAAATGAGCAATTGGCACATGGAGACAATAACACCTTAAAAATGTCTCTCTAGCCCGGAGACTTTATATCTGAGACACTTAGATATAACGTATAAACATACTGTATATTTGGCATGTGTTTACCATGCCTTGCTTTGTGAAGTGCGGTTTTAATTACATTGAGTAGCAATAGTACTTTTCCATCTATACATTTTAGTCTTTGATATAGATTCTATTGAACATTTATGACAATGAAGCATTAAAGCCTCTCACTTGAAAACGGATGTATGATTCATTATAGGAGTGGAAAAAAGAATCTATTTATAAGTTCAAGCTGGACCGGCCATTTCCATAAATTTTATCAGCTCTCATGTGAAAGTGTTCCTGCTTTATGACTTGGCCCCGGGGCCAGAAATGGAAGTGGTCCATTTGCGGTCATGGGAGTGGAACATGAATTCCCGTCATCCCAAACACCCAGTGTACCCCTATCAACAAGTAATCCTCCCATGTCCATTATTAAGCGTTTAGCTATTTTCCAAGGTTTCTATCCTCATATTCCAGTGTATTCTTCGTTCATTCTTCTATTTCCTCTCAGAACAATTTTGACATATTTTTAGTTCATCTATCTATCTCTCTTTCTCCAACACCATTATTTGATCTATCCATTCTTTCCTCTCCATCTGATTTCTCTGCTGTCTAATCCATATTCATGTAATCTCTATATGGCAGTCTGCTGTTAGGGACGGCTACATTGTGTTAGAGGTCTTGAAAGCCTCCCTGATGCACAGTTATAACTTGGGATATGTCCAGAAATACCATTATCGGAAGCATGCACGCACACATTCATGTGCACACAAACATCTATAGTCACCCACCACACGCGTGCACAAACACACACTAACGCACCATTTCCAAGTCCATGGTGCTTCTGAGGTTTTGAGCTACTGGGACCAACATGCACACCTAAGTCAATATAAATTACTTTTAATTAAGTGCTAAGGTATGTGTGTTGTTGTTGGATTTAGTACATTTTAGTACGTGTGTCTGAGTGGTTTACTGTATTTTGAATGTACTGTATGTGTGCCTTTTCAACACTGAGTAAGTAAAGTGCAAACTACTGACAACTGTTATGTCTATTTTAGTGGAATTCAACGAGTTATATTGTGTAAGAGCATTGGATAATTAATTAATTAATTACTCTAATAAGAATACGGTTGAAGTTAAGATTGGTGGGACAAATGATTAGTATGTTAGTAAGTCCGTTCAGTTGTAATAAGAATAAAGTCAGTTAATCTCTTGATGGGTTTGTTTACTGTGTAAACACATGGGTCTCATGCAGGAAGCAATATATGATGCAATGTACATTTATTTGTGTTCGTATCCACAATATTCATAGTTAATATTTTGCTACCATAGTTTTTGCAGTCCACAAATGTCATGTTTTATTAGAGGAACATAAAAAAAACGCATGAATATCAATCATTTTTTTAAAGTAATTGTATTGATTGGATTATTTAATCAGTGTGCCTAAGAAATACTATTGGTTCCAATTAAAACTATAACAAGCATTGCATGTGCTTAGCTTCTGCATGGCTTATACTGATTCTCTGCCATCCAGGCCTTTTGCGGTGGACATATTTTTATTGATCACACAGGTCAATTTGATTAGACCACGCTGGGACATCCGGTGCTGAGCAGTGTTCATTTTGGCAGCAATTTTGTATGTAGTCTTAGTCTTTAAACAAAAATTCGGAATAGTTTTAGTCACATTCTGTCATTTTCATTAAAAATTGTTTTAGTCTATTTTAGTCGATGAAATTAGAAAAACCTTTTCATCAACGAAAAGTAATTACATTTTATTCAACTTTTTGTAAAAAGGTTTTCTCTGTTTAACAAATGCAAAAGTCTGCATGGCCTGTTGCATGCAGATGTTATGGTAGCATAGTTGACAGTTAAGCTATAATCCTTTATTCGGCCTGGTAGCACAATTTGACAAGTTATTTTTTCCCTTCAAATTCATTCATTCATTTTAACCTGGTCGGCAACTAAGGTATTGTTTTTGAGGCAAAAACTGTCTATTGATAGTAAAGGATGGCCCCTGTAATAATAACCCTCAATGTTTCCAAGAGCGACATTTAGGTAATTACACATCCTTCTCTACAAATCAAGTGTGACATTTTAATATTGATACATTTGGTGTCTCTACATTTTCAATACCCTACTCTTGATTAGGAATGTGTTCACGTCTTTACTCTTTTCACACATTGTGTGATCAGTATGAATTGACGCTGCATATTCTGTGATTGGAAAGTTCAGTTGCTACTCGGACACATTCAAATTGATTCCTAGGCTTTCCAGACTGATTCTCACGGCAAAATTAATCTAAGGCTAGAAGCTACGCGGTCCATCGATGCAGCTGGTCACAGATGGTCTCACAAGACTAGTGAACATCACCACATATTCAAAAAGGCACCTGTATCTATTGTACCACACCATATTCTTGGTCTTTGGTGAGATTTTGCACTTGATTTAGCATAGACCTTTACCAGAGCCTTTTAGAAGAGAGAGTTGCGCCAACGGAAGTTTGAAATTCTTAATGGTCATTTGATTCATGTACCGTAGACTCATAGTGTTTTGTTTTCCATTTTTACTCACGGTGTACTGTACACTTGGCGTAAAACTCGTCACAGAAATCAAATTACGTCACGTTCCAAAATGTTATAAACACTGGTAGATGATGCGTTTTCTCCTGCTCTGATATTTTGTTTAGACAGGATCTCAGTTAGTACCGAAGCTCCAAAAATAGTTTTATAACTTATTTAAACAACTTACAAACATTAAATTAAAGAATAACAAATCAAGGTATTTATCAAACACATTCTATACAAAAACTATGTTTGTGATTTTTTGGTTTTTGTATAATAGCTCGTTTTTTGAGCAAAAGACACAATGTTATGTCATGTTGTGTCACTTATATTATAATGTAGAAGTATCCTGCAATTGTTTTATATTCATGTTTGTCAGTTAAACATGTTTTAATATGTGGGATGAAGAGTTGGAATGAGCGGTGCCTGGTGGAGAGAATCAACCGCTACAGCGTTAGCATAGAAGAACAGAACACCGTGAGCTGGTCATGGTGTTCCGTACAGTGGTGGAAGCAATTTTCTTTGATTAAACAAATACTATTGGTCCAAAAGCATGTCAGCCAAGCCCTTTCTGGCAACAGAGGTGCAGTCATTAAATGTGGCTTCGTTGGTTCTCGTTGGAGCCTCGTTTAAAGTCGTTGCACGTTTCAAAACAGTTCCAGGAAATGCCGATATAGAGCATACAGATAGGCTACTTCACTGAAATTTTTGGTAATTAGCAGTCAATAAATGCATCAACTTACATTTCTAATGCATGTGCATCTCAATACATTTGAATATTGTGGAAAAATAATAATTGAAAAATAATTGAAAAAAGTAATAATTTAAATAATCCAATTGTCAAAGTAAAACTTGTATATTGTGGATTAATTACACACAAAGTGAAATACTTCAAGCCTGAATTTTTAAAATCTTGATTACGTCTTAAATAGCATGAAAACCCCAAATGTATGTGTGTGTGTGTGTGGTGGGACTGGTCTAAACCTATAGAAAATGGTCCACTGGTCATTAAAATTATAGTTAGTGTCAGAAATATCTGTTTGTCATATGCAACGTCACATGAATAGTTCAGGCAAGGACAGCACTTAACATTCATTTTTAATTAATAGACATTTTTTTACTGTGTGACTTGAATGCCATTGATTACTGCTTGATTGATTTCTCATTTGGTAGACCATTTCAACATGATAAATGGCTTATTTACTTACTTTTCTTTAGGTCTCCGTATGCAATCATCTTATACATTTTACTTTACTTTTTTAACTCCACTACCCCTCAACAGTCCCTACTTTCTGCCAAGCTGGACACAGACAATAAATGTTTTATAGTATTCTGAACCATAGCCAGCTGCACTAAACAGCCGCCACACCACATGAATGTTTAATGACTGTTGCTTAATTAAAATGTTGTTGAATACTGCATACATACGCTGCAGTGACCTTTGTTCAAATCTCACCATTCACCTTGAGATGAAAGTGTGGCATTTAACGGCAGTATGAACTGAAGAGGTCAAATCAGCCCAAGTAGGTAGTGAATATCCTCTCCTCTCATAGATATGGTGCACTCACATGCTCAGTTAAACACGAGATAGTTAAATATGATTAAAACATGCATATATCCCTATAAAACCAGACCAGGGCCAAACAACATGGTGCAAATGAGATGGGGAAGGAGTTGTCATGTTCTCCCAAACAGCTGAGACTCAATTAAAAAGTTCCAGCCTCTTGCTAATGACAAATGACATCGGTGAAGGAGGGAGCAAATTGAGAGACGCACAAGAAGATGCAGTCCCTGATTGCTTTCTGAATGACGAGAGCGATCGGGGACAGTTTGTGGAGATGGCTCCCCCCCCCCACACACACACACACAGCTGATGGACAGTGCAGGTCCTCTCTCTCCCTCCTTTTCATCCTCTCTCTTGTGAGGGCAGACTATTTCTGGGAAAGAAAACATGAAATAAAAGAGAGATTAAAGACCACAATGCTATATATATATATATATA
>JAODLL010002895.1:0-12078 GCA_026546735.1 Forbesichthys agassizii | reverse complement strand
ATACATATATACATACATATATACATACATACATATATACATACATATATATACATATATACATACATATATATACATATATACATACACATATATATATATATACATACACATATATATATATACACATATATATATATACATATATACATACATATATATATACATACACACATATATATATATATATACATACACACATATATACATACACACATATATATATATACATACACACACATATATATACATACACACACATATATATACATACACATATATATACACACACACACACACACACACACACACACACACTGTATATATAAAATTACAATAGCTATGCTGACGCTAGCCATATTGAGTGAGGATAAAGGCAGTGTGGCACTCACATGGTCATCCCCTGTGGTACGGGCTTTCATGGGGCCCTGGTGGTTGAAGCCGTTCACCACATCACCTCGCACCTCAAACGGGCTCTGTGAGAAGACAGAAATACACCACACATTTTACATTAAACAGCCTAAACCAATATGAAACCAACCATACAATGACAAACAATCTTGCTCCATAAAACAAAAGGGTTATTGGCTGACTAAGATTACTTTTGAAAATTAAGCGCGGCGTGCTAATGCAAAACAAGACACCCGCAAAGCAGCAAAGGAGATCCAGAAGTAAATAAGTGCATGACAAATAATTCATAGAGGTATCACAGTGAAGCATACAGAGGGATTCACCATGCCTGCCTCAATGCAACATCTCTAGACAGAGGGAGATGTAACAAGAAAACACTGCTGCAACATTTCCAGTAACACACACAGGCGAACGTACCTCATCTAAGAGTTGCCCTTGTTTGAAGCACTCAGAGATCCCTGAGGAAAAAGAAATGGGAAGCGAGACAGAGCTTTTTTTTATTTATTGTCAGAAGCACGGAAGCTATCCTGGTTATTGGTGGATTTGCCTACACCCCACACAACATGAAATAGGTTGGACTTACACTGGAAGCTCACCACCCACTTCCTGCCTGCGATGCCCATGAAGTACTTCAATGTGCGCTCACACACAAGTTGTCCATCTGCAAGGAGACAGGGATGTGAGGATGCACACACACACACGCGTTTCTTTTACCAGTATTATATTTTACATATAATGGCGCGTGAACATATAGTCTAGGTTTGAGTTCTTCAGTCAATTAAAATGAAAGCTATTCAAATGTATAGTAAGTCATTCTAGAGAACGCTTGCAAAATTCAACCTCAAATCAAAACAAAAACACCCCTCCCTTCAATGCCATAGGGTGCTCCCTCAGAAGCTCAACCCACACATTGGAAATGCATTGTGAAGGCTAGGATGTTGTTCTTGTGTACATTTTGCACCACTTGGTTTGTGTTCCCATTCACATTGAGGAATTTCATGAACGTACGGCGATGACTACGTCCCGTTAGCACCTCTCTATGGAGCGGCACTTGACTGCCGATTCATTTGAACACAGGCAGGAGCCGACCTTTGAAGCGTCTGGCCAGAGAGTGTAGACACAGTGCAGAGCAGTCTGACGGGGCCAGTGTGCGTAAGCGAAGCACGTTGTGGCCCTTCATATACTGCTGGGAGCGTTTGCTTTTGTTGTTGCAAATTGAAGTCGTCCACTCCCTGATTCACCATAGCACTGTCTGCTTCAGATCGGACGTCACCCTTTGTATTTCAACGCTTTGTTACAGGTATGGCAGTTGGCTATCTGAACACGTTGTCTCTTTGCTGTGTATATCTTCAGAAGCAATGGCATCGTCACATAAACAAATTGACTTTAAATACTCTTCCATTGGCCTCGGTTTCTTGTTCTGGGCATGTTTCTTCACCAGTGAACCATTACGAGCATATCATGGCTGGATGATAAGTAATTAGACAAATAGCTATGGCTCATTGTTTTAAGACAGTGACGCTTAGCGTGCCATTGCATTCGTGCCATAGCAGGGATGGGTGAGAGAATGTTGACAGTGAGTCATTTGTCGGGAGTCTTTCTTTGACTTCTTTGGGATGCCAGCGCCGGACTGCATTGCCAACTCACTGGCTTTGATTGCAGATCGCACCTCAATTATCTACCAAATTACTAGTGGCTTCACAGACGTAGCTCTTGCCATCTGATGAACAGGGTCATCTGTTGCTTAGGCGCTCGGGGACTAATAACTATGTTACTCTCCAGTTCTAAACAGGAGTCGCCACTTCTCAAATATCATTCCACATCTAATGGGTCGAAAAGTTTTTTCTTTCAAATAATGATAAAGGTCGGAAGCCTCCTTTTCAGTTGCAACCTTTACAAAAGATCAACAGACTCCACTTTACAGTTGCCCGGGAAACGGTTGCCGATGAAGAGGTTTCTTTTTATAATGATGGCAGTTAATGTGGGGGAGACAGGGAGCTTTGAACAGAAAAGTAATTAACAACATGCAAATGTTAAAACACGCAGGGATGTATGGGTGCGGAAAAGAATGTGAAAATATGTTTCTTTTAAATGACATGCGACAACAGAGAAAAGATACGCATAGATGAGTAAATGTTCATGTTGCAACTTTACATTTCTACCCGAGGGATGAAATCAAAGAGCGTTGCTGTATCATACACAACGTGAAGCAAAAATAAAAGGCAAGTGGATGGGCTTAGTTTGGTGTACAGAATGGTGACAAATGCTCTTGCATGTAAAAGTTCCCACAAGCACTCTCAGCTCTCACACACACATACATTTACCTGTGCGTATTATGATGTGGGTCACTTCTCCAGTCACCTGGGAAACCACATGACCACCAAGCTTCTTGGCAAACTTTTTTACCAGTACCTAAGCAACAGGGGGGGGGGGTTTTGTCACACAATGTGTTCAACAAACCTATTTGGCAACAAAATATACAGAACAAAATTACCAGCTAAATTTGTATTCTACCTTGCAATACCCCAATGAAAAATTACACAAATCACAGTTGAGATGTCTTGCTTATATATCTTTTTCTGTTACTGAGGATAACGGGGTAAACTATATACATGAATATCATGCAAAACATTTAACTTTATCTCCGTGATAATAACAAAGATAGAATGTTTTTGTTTCTTGTTTAACCAAATATCTCTTTGTGTTGTTGCTAGCAGCTAGCAGCTAGCCACCTATCTGCCTTATAACCCTGTAGCGGCAAAAACGGCTGCTGGTTTCGTGCTATGTAACCCTCCATTCCTTAATTAATACGTGTTTATGGGTACATGGCTGTGATGTTGTGCTATGGTATAATTTAACCTTCATTCATGAAAAATTGTGCTTAGTAGATACATGGCTGGTTATCAAAACATAACACCCCCTTGAGAAGTCAATGAACTGTGTCAACAAGTGAAAAGGGTCATGAAATTACTCCTTTAAAACAACACCACCTCATATATTTACCCTTATTAATCAGTAAAACATTTGCTTTTTACCAATTACATAGTTGTATTTTTTTAAGAGGTTCACAGGTTTTTAAATTTAAAAAAATGTTATAAATAAATCTGATATGCCTGGTGCTGCATATCTTAAAGTAAAAGCATGTGACTATCCTTGCCATACATCAGTACATGCAGTTTACTGGTTAAAATGTTGATATATATATATTGTTGTTTTACCTGTTCACTGGGACCTAATCCAGACGACACAAAGACAAATGTATCCCTGCAGTTCTTGCTTCCTGCCAAAGACGTGGTTGTGGCTTTGTCGTTGGTCTCTTTGGACTCCTGATCCTGTGGTAGCGACCTACTATTAATTGTGGTTTGGTTTGTTGGTTTTTCAGTCGTAGCTCCACTTCCTTTTATACTCTGTCTTGTAAGCCTGGAGTTCTCTGCCAGTGCTACTAGGAAAAACAAGAACAAAAGAAAGAAAGAACAATATTCACAATGAGCCAATTGACCCAAAATGACATTGCTTTGAACACACGTATTTTTTGTCATTGACAGAGGGCTAAACCATTAAGCAATACATTTTCAAAGATCAGACAAAACGTACACGGCGTAACACGCATAAAAGATGTACAATCATCATTCAACTTCAGTATGTGTTACTTTTGAACAAAATAGACTAGAACTCAAATGATTGTCTCCAACCTCGTCAGCATATGCATTTGTTTATGTTTGTCATATTAATGCAAGCAACAAAAAGTGAATGCGAACAGTTCAATCTGTCTGAAAAACAACAGCTTTTGTTAATAACGCGGCACAAGGCTTACCCGCTGGGAGAATATTGTCATGCTTTGAGGCACTGGCCTGGGGAGGTGCTAAGCCATGCGATGCTCTGGAATCAGAGGGGGCAGCACGGAGCTCCCGCACCACGTCTGGGGTGACCTCCCTGGGTTGAGGAGAAGCCATTATCTTATAGTGACATCAAAAACAATAAGATGCTGTGCTTAAGACAAAGGCCGATGAAACTGATGCGTTATAATCGCTTTACATTTTAAAACCAGGACACTTATCAACACGCCATTGTGGAGTCACACGTGAGTATATTTGTGTGCAAACAGTTTACGTAACATTATCATGACTAATTGTATTAAATGGGTTAAACAAATCCAAATAAGATTTATTTTATCTCATGTTTTGGCAACAGTGATGAGACCGGACATCCAACTGCTTCAGATACAGATAGTGGTAATTTTCCATCACAGCTCTTCCCAGAGGACATATTTCTATTCTAGAAGCTAAAGGACTAATGATTCTGCTGGCAACTGGCAGCGTACCTATAGTGTTTCCTCAGTGTCAAAATCTTAGGTGCAATCCATTCTGTACGATTTCATCAGTCCATTCTCTGAACATGCTCAATACAGCTGAGTATATTCGTGTTTCACATAATTCCAATCAATCCCCGCCCCCCCCCCAACCAAACAATTCACCATGTTTTCACCCTCATTCTGTTTTCCAGCCCTCTCTCCCCACAGAAGAGCACTTAGAACCCTGCAAGGCTGGGTTGGAGGTTGGAGCGATGCAGTCAAGCAGGAGAGATAAATGATCACGACAACATAACTTTCCCTCCAAGCGCTCCAAATGACAGATACATTGCAGTCGCTAATGACTTTTTTTTAATTCTCCACAGCATAAGCAGATTCCGGGTTCATTAGTAAGATTATCAGTCCTCTAGAGATGCATCACCCTGTGAGATTAAGACAGGCAACACACATATGAAACCTGACTTTCTCCCACGGTGGAGCGCTGAAAAAGAGAGCAATTACATGCCACTTGATGGAGCCATTGTTCTCTTTAATATGGCTGCCGTTGCATAGTTGAGGAATAGCTTAATTTAAATTGTATTAACAACTTATACTGCCATTTATAGTAATTAAGAACAACAGTGACCTGAGGCGCATCATTTCATTAAGTATAATTATGCATGTGTTACTGTATGTGTGAAAACCTACAAAATAATAAGGCCTGGGTTACCTTAGAGAAGTGGTTTCCTGGTCACACAGCGCAGGGATATGGAGGAGACCTGAATATAAAAGTTACTATTCAGGTCAAATGTTGCACTTTATAGCAAAGTATCAGATTCATATATTTGTTTTTTGTTTTTTTTAAGTACAATCGGAAAAAAAGATTTCCAGACCAACCAATCTAAGCAACAATTGAATGTGTAAACCTTTATAAATTAAACACATATCGGATGGGCTTGAAATGTAATGGTGGTGCATAACCATTCTTATTTTACTCTAGCATAGCAACCAATTAATAAACCAAATGTCTGCCTCTGTAGCATACCTGCTGTGGATTTGCTGCCTTGATTATGTAATGAAATATCCGAGGGGACTTCAGCAGCAGGGTTACCCTCTTTTTCATGAAGTACCTCAGACACCAAACCAATCATTTTCTCCAGCCTCACCAGCTCCTCTTTCATGGCCATCTTTTGCTAAGAAGAGAAAATAGAAAAGTAGGATGACATATAATTACAAATGAGTCACATCATCCAACGGAACCGAGGGTGGAAAGAGGAGGAATTAGTGGAGTTAATGTGTCAATGACAAATTGGCCACACAAACTAGAGAAGCACCAAGAGAGCACATCTGGTGTGCTGTACCGATATGAGTTTAGAAGTAACACTGTCAAAGATCAAGGAGAGGCTCTCCGCTAGTCAAGCATTAACGAATGCGTTACCTTTTCAGTTATGGAGAATATATACTGTATGTATGTAGATAAACACATAAAGTATAGGTACATAAATAGAGTGTGAGATTGAGACACAGATCTAGAAAAAACAAAGACAGAAAAAGAAAAACATTGCAGAAGACAGAGCTTCCTTTTGTACAGTACATCCCATTTATTATCACGGGTTCTAGTTTTAGAAGCATGGTGAACAATCCTCTCGGTCTGAAGGCACATCCAGATGAGTTACCTTAAACTCATTATTTGCCAAAACATACAGTATCTAAGCATTTATTCATCACCCCTTTCATAGGGTGCTTTGGTTACACACACAACATACTCATAATAGTACACACATTCACAGGGTTGTGCAAACTTGGCTACATCTAAACCTCACAATGCTAAATCCTATCCCCAGTCTGAGATTGTAGACAGAAAACAAGTATTGTTTCCTAAGTGACATTTACTCCAGCGTAAATGAAATGCAATTTAGAAATATGCTGAGGGACGTATTTTTATAGAGAGCTACAGTAGGTAGTCTGTCATCTCTGAGTTGACATTTTCTTGGAGAAAAATGCAGCCACCCCTATAGGGCATATAGCGGTAGTGCAGCATCAATTGCACACTACACTACATACCAATGCTGATCAAGCATTGAACAAGTGCTTGATACACAATTTCCAATCATTGCATAAATGCTGCGTATCGCCCCCCTCCCTTCTCCCAATACGTCTGTTTTGTTCACATAATTACCTGAGTAACAAGGACTTCGCTTGAGAATTGCGATTCCATGGAAACAACAATGTCATTACCTGGGACGTCGCCTGCATAGAGTAAAACATTATTTGATTCCTGGACACACACACACACAGCTCCACTAAATGTCAGTCAATGCACCTATGATTATCACCCGCACACTTGATTATAGGCCTTGCTAAATGGCATTTTAGCAGTGTACTGAACGCATTATAGATTCTCATTCACCCACTCTCCCCAGTCTCTATCTTAAAGTGTGACCTTGGTCTCTCTACATTATAAGTCTGTGAACTAAACACAATTAGACTTACTCTCATCTTGAGTGCCAAACAAGTCGACAGAGCCTTGACTGGAGTGAACGATGTCGAGGCTGGCACTCAGAGGTGCATCAGCTACCACACACTCATCCACAAATCCTTCAGCCTTCAGCCTAGAACCTCGTTGATCCTGAGCACCATCTTCAAGTACAAGGACAGAGTATTGTTTTACTGCGGATGGACACGCAGAGATTTTGAAAATTTGAGCTAAACTAGGCAGCTCTTCTTCACTGTTCTCTGATGACGACGAAGAGTCTAGCCTCTGAGCCGTTCTCCTTTTCTTTGCATTGCTCTTAATGGGAGAAGAGGCGCTGAGGTCACCACTTCCTTGGGCATCCGCCGCTGTTTGTTCGAACAACTGCTCAGCTTGTGACACGAGCCCGTCAGGGGTTAAGGAGGCTTCTGTATTGCCTACGAGTTCAACTGATTTCTCTGTACAAGTTATTTCAGTGACAGCTTCCGTAGCTGGTGAAATACTTTGTTTCAGATGCGTTACATTTCCTGTATAACTTTCAGCACGGTCCCGTTTATTTACAGTGAATTGTTCAAGCTTTGAAGACCCTGGCGTCATACTTTTAATATTGTCTACAGATGAACCAAGGGCTGGGAATAGCATTCCAGAATCTACTGCTTGCATGACGCAAGAAAGATTACTTTCTGGTTGACTTTTAGCCACTTTATTAGGACTGAGGCCACTACTAAGAGTATTCCCCAAGACTGAGTTCTTGTTATGATCTTGAGTCTTTCCACTGGCATTGGGGTTGGAGCTATCCATCATCACTTGATCAGATTTGGAATTAATTGCTCTCTTCAGCCCTTTTCTATGTTCCCGTCCTAACTTGGAAGAATCATGGCTTTGCAAGTGAGGAGTGATTGCTTTTTCGTGAATGACAGAAGATTCTTTTGTACCAGTGAAAATGTCTTTAGCTGATGGTTCTGTTCCAGAACCAACATGCAACATGTCTTCGATCTTAGAACTTGTGAGGTCTTCTTTGTGCGATCTGATATTGTTCTTTTTCACATTCGGGCTTCCAAGAAGGAAAGATTTCCTTTTTGTTCCCCTGAAGCTCTTAAGCAGCTGCTCTGTGTCCAACTCGCTGTCATTTTTGTCCTCTTCCTTTTCAAGGTCAGCACATTGAGCAGTACAAGCAGGTGTTTCCTTTTGAACATTTTCAAACACAACATTGTTTGAAGATGGGCTAGCGTGGCTGACATTTTCAAGGACTGGAACTTGTACAGTTGCCTCAATAGGATTTTGAGAAGCTGGTACTTCAGCCGCAAACAAAGACACACCAGCATTGTGAGGACTTTGGGCATTAGGAATGTCAGCAATAGACTCTTTAACAAGGGTAACTGTTTCTGTTAGATTTAAATGTGTGGGCGTGCTCTCATTAAACTCCATGTTTTCAATTCCTCCAATATCCTTAATACATATACATCCATTTATTTGTGTTGACTTTACTATATTTCTATCATGACTTAACATCATATCATCTGATTTAGCCTTCTCATCTTGTTTTACCACATTGCTGTCTGCATCACAAATATTGACATTTCTGATTTTTGATGCATGCAATTTCTTTTTGTGACTTTCTTGGACCTTATTGGTGAACACTTGCAGCTGTATTCTGTTTCTACTGCTCCTTGTTGCTGGTGTTCCCAGCTCCTCACTGCTAGGGTAGCTCTCAATCTGAACATGTATCTCTGCAGTCCCTGGTCTAGTCTTGGGTATTCCAGCTTGAACATATTCGCCTTCTTGAACACAAACTAGCTCAAGGGGCTTAGACATTCGGAGCGACTTGCCCTTATCAGGTTTGGCATTTTTACTTTTCTTTTTTCCAGTTTTCTTTTTGTCACTGCTGTCCAGTGTTGTGTCGGCTGGCTTTTGTAAATCAATATCAACATTATGCAAATGATCATGTAAATGTTTCTTTGTCGTTTCTGGTTGATCAAGCACAAATGTAGGACTGTTGACTTCATCTGCCTTATTATTGTCAATATATGGACACTTCACTTCTTCACCATTTGTTTCTGTGGTTTTTGAGTCGTCTCTAAATTCTGCAAGCATCGATTCTGTTTCTTTAAAATGTGCTGTATCACTTTTTGGTTGCTGCATTTGTGTTAGTTCCAGAGAGATGCTTTCATTTTTGTCTCCACGTTTGGACTTTTTCACAAAATCAGCAGGAGTGAGATCTTTATTGTCTCTCTTTTTGGGAATATTCTTTAGTGTTGGTGTTTCTTCAGGTAGAGGGGGCACAGGTGGAGCTGAGAAATCTATTTTTTGTGGAGGGAAGGACCTTTTCCCTCTCCGCTCTCTCTTGTACACCGCCCCAAAGACTTGCTTTTCAAGGCCTTTGCTATGCTCCTCTCTCTTGTGATTTACATCACTGTTGTCCTGATTCAGTTGTATTGTTGAAGTTGAAGAACCACTTTCCCCACTCTCTGTGGGAGAAGCAGAGGGTTCTGTCTCCAAGGATTGCTTTGGGTGTCTTTGTAGCTCTGAACCTTCTTCAGTTGTTGGAACTTTCATGAGCCATTCAGTCACTTTCTCTAGACTTTTCTGCTGTTTCTGTCTAAAATTATTATCAGAATTTAATTGGAGTTTATTGCTAATCCTTGACGACTGTCTTAACGGTTGGTGATGCTTCTCATCTGGAATTAATATCAGGTGAGAAGCGGAATCTTCAAGATGGGTCATTCTATTTTTTCCTCTGGTTTTTGGGCATGATGTTGCTCTTTCAACAACTTCAGATATTTCTGTTTCAATGAATGGTTGAACATAATTAACAGTAGGGCTTTGTACACAGACTTTTCTTTCTGATGGTGGTGGGGCATCACCAAGGCCACTATCAAGACCATCATCTTCAACAGTAAAAGGACTTGAGTCTTCAAAGCCCATGAGGCTTGCAAATCCATGCTTGGCTGAAAAGAAAGTTTTGGGGAATTTTTTGTTGTCCATTATTAATGGAAAAGTATACACCTTTTACAATTCTACACCTAATTGATGATGTTACCTGCCATGGTTGAGGAATTAGAATCTGTAAGAATAACATTGTCATCATGTTCCTCATTGGCAAGCCCTTTGCCAGATTTGCCTTCAGACAACTCATTATATGCATGGTCCTTATTTTCATTATCTGTAATACTATGCAAAAAAAACATGCATTTCAAATATTATGCATACGGTATTTTATACCTAGATATAAATGTGAATAATGTTAATACACGAATGGGCTACACATTGACTTACATTGACTGTCTTCTCTTAAGGGACAATCCAGTAAAGTCTAAAAAATGAAACGTTTTTAACCAAGTGATGATAAACACATGTAATTTAAAATATGCACTGTGACTCCACATTTAATAAAATATAAATGTATACTTACAGTTTGTCCCACTGTCATATTCATAGGCTTGTATCATGTCCTGCAACCCTGCCACAAGTCTCTGAAAACCGGGGCTCTCTTGTAAACCCCTGTGGCCGTTAAATAACAATTTAGTATACTTAATATAAAACCATACATTGTATTAGGTACACCTCTAGTATGTTCAACATAATGAACCTTCTAGTTATCTTGCTCTTGCAAACAGGACAGTTAGCCTCCTTTTCTTTTGTGTTGTTCAAAACCTTCTCCATACAAAATCTTGTTATGGAAAATGGAATAATAGAGTTATGAACATTAACACATTTTGAATTAATTATGTATGTATACTTTATATGTTGTATATAGCCTATAACTTGACTTTATATAGACAGACAACTCACTTGCAAAATTGATGGTCACACTTTGTAGATACAGGCGTGGTCATCAAATCCAGACTATAAAAGAGTATCCAATGAATTAGTAGAAGAGCAGAACAACTTGCAAAATTTAAAAGTAGATTACTTATTAGTTATTTTACAATGTTCAAGGAATGGTTCTGACCATATAGGGCACTGCAGGGATTCCCAAAGGACTGCAATCCCCCTTTTAACATCCTCTGCTTTTGGAGTTTTCATTGTCTCTTGAATAACTGGACAAACAATCCAAAACAAACAACACAACATGGAAAAATCTGCAAAGTTGTCATTTTTGCATTGATGTGTTCGCACGTGTCGAGTGTTAACATAAACATACACACACACACATATACATACATATACACATATACATATATATATATATATATATATATACACATATATATATATATACACATATATATATACACATATATACACATATACATATATATATATATATACACATATATATACATATATATACACATATATATACATATATATATGCACATATATATACATATATATATACACATATATATACATACATATATATATATATACATACATATATATATATATACATACATACATATATATACACACATATATATATATACATACATATACATATATATACACACATATATATACACACATATATATACACACATACATATATATACATACATATATACACACATATATATATACACACATATATATACACACACACACATATATATATACACACACATATATATACACACACACATATATATATACACACACACACACATATATATACACACACACATATATATATACACACACACACACATACACACACATACACACACACACACACACACATATATATATACACACACATATATAATATATATATACACACATATATAATATATACACACATAATATATATATACACACATATATATATATACACATACACACACATATACATATACACATACACACACATATACACACACACATATATATATATATATATATATATATACATATATACACACATATATATACACACATATACATATATACATATACATATATA